>JANIWD010000039.1:0-111489 GCA_030557875.1 Candida neerlandica
TCCACATTTGGATTAGCAATCTCAATTGAGTCGTGGGTTGTAGTTGGTTTTTCTTCTAAGCTAATAACAGATTCAGAAGCTATCTGCTTCTTTTCTGGGGAATATTCTCCGACAGTCATGGTTAAAGGAATAGTTAGTTTGTCTTTCTTAATAATAATGGTTATGAAAATATCATGAATTAGAATAGTTCATCAGGAAGATATTCTTCAATATTTATACTATTTCAAATGGGGGTAATCAATGCAAGAAAATATAAATAAGAAAAGCCGTATTAGAGATACTGAAGCGGATCATCTCCTAGGGTTAAATGGAGTCACAAAAGCGAATTTACCCCAGATCTAAATCTCGAGTCTAAAAGATGGGGTAAAATATTTGTCCCGAGAAATATTGCGAGATATGCTTCACTTTGATTGTAAACTCCAAATTACATATATTATTTCGAAATATTCACCGAAAGCATGTATTGATATTGATGTTATTAGTTTACCACATATATTATCAATAGATAATACGTGTTGTTCATCAAGTATTTTTCACTAAGAGATATTGATATTTCTAAGACAACTTGATGTTGTGTTGTCGAATTGGGTGGTGAGAGAGTAGGTAGGTGGGGAAGAAAGACACTCAATTAGTCAGGGTAAGTACATATTTGCTTCACCCACTGAGTAATATGTTTGCTATAGGCCACAATAAGAGACTACCATGTTAGTTTATTCTCCCCCCACTTTTTAAGCCAAAAAAAAAATTAAAAAAAAGAAGATCACGTTCCTGGCAGCAATTTGTCTTTTTTTTTTGTTTGGCGCGGAGTTGCGGGAGAAATCTCAATGCGAGACTAAATTGCAATTAAGTCTTCTTACCTATCACCGAAAAATAAATATATATGAACCATCACAAAATTAAGTAGAGGAAATAGACAACTTATAGGTGGAATTTGATTTAATGCGAGCACGGCAATTACATCGTTTCTACTCAATTGAGCCTTAGAGGAGGAACGGTTCGTATAGCATTTAACCGAAAATTGTAGCGCCTTTTTTTTTGGTAAGCATACACAAGGTTAAGGTTTATAAAATTTTTCCTTTTTTGTTTTTCTTTGTTAGAATTTTCACAATATTGTGTGTTGAATATTGTTTCTCTCCCCTTTTTCAACTACATTCTTTATGTTGAGTTTGGATTACCGCTGAAGGATGCAATGCAGCTGTATGTATACAACGTCATGTGGTTATTCCGAAATAGAATATTTATCGCGTTTAGATTTTTTTTTTTTTTTTTAGTATTTGGGGTCATTCAATATTGACTGTATAGTTTTGTTGACCTTGATCAATTCTATTTTAGTTTTTTTTTAGTTTATTTAGCTATGCTTCGGATCAACGATTTTTGCGATTTTTGCGATATATCATGATATTTCTCCCCAGCTATTAAATTGAAGCGGGGAACAACGGAACAGTTTCCGCAAGGATTAAGACACACACACAAGCACAAACAGAGAGAGAGAGAGAGGTGGGATGAAGATGGGACGAGAGTATAATGACATGTTAACAATATAAGAATTTCACATTTGATATATTAGATTGTATTGTATTGTGTGTCCTTTTTGAAAACCTTCCAATAACACGGGGGGTGAATAATCTCTCCCAACATTCCACTTCTTCCCTCAATTCAATATTTACGAAAAGTTTTCCTATCATCCAATGATATATTCTTTTACTTGATGAAAGCGCAATCTTGACCGCAATTTTGTTGTGTGGGGGTGGGGGGAATAAGGCGTGGAGAATTCCATAACAATGGGGACCAATTAGTTAATCATACATTCACAGCAACAAAATTAATGCGAGAATGATTGCGAAAAAAACAACAACAAAAAAAAAATTGTGGGACAACTTTTATTTTTCCTTTTACTTAACTTTACTTTGGTTAGTAATAATAATTATATGTGTGTGAGTGTTTTGTTTATACTCAAATAGTGATAAATTTAAATCGGTAGTAACCTGGAACTTTGTATCACAATTAATTGAATAATTTATCTCCGAGATGGGTGAAATACTATTTAAGAGTAAGAAATATTATCAATATTACTGAATTTTCTTCTTCTTCTTCTTCTTCTTCTTTTTCAATTTTCTTCATTGACGAAACAACAACAACAACAATAATAATAACAACAGATAATGACTATTGATTATACTTGGTGGAAAGACGCTTCAATTTACCAAATTTGGCCTGCTTCATATAAAGATTCCAATGGTGATGGTATTGGTGATATCCCAGGTATTATTTCCGAATTGGATTACATCAAAGATTTAGGTGTTGATATCATTTGGTTAAGTCCAATGTATAAATCCCCAATGGAAGATATGGGTTATGATATTAGTGATTATGAGGATATTAATCCAGATTTCGGTACTTTACAAGATATGCAAAATTTAATTGATGGATGTCATGATAGAGGGATGAAGATTATTTGTGATTTAGTTATTAATCATACTTCAAGTGAACATGAATGGTTTAAAGAATCGAGATCTTCATTGGATAATCCAAAAAGAGACTGGTATATTTGGAAAAAACCAAAATATGATGCTGACGGTAAGAGACATCCACCAAATAATTGGATGTCCTATTTTTCCGGTTCAGCTTGGACTTATGATGAAAAAACTGATGAATACTACTTGAGATTATTTGCTAATGGACAACCGGATTTAAATTGGGAAAATGAAGAATGTAGAAATGCAATTTATGAATCCGCTTTAAAATTTTGGTATGAAAGAGGAGTTGATGGTTTTAGAATTGATACCGCTGGTTTGTATTCAAAAGTTCAAACATATCCTGATGTTCCAATTGTTTTTAAAGATAAAGAATTCCAACCTTGTCAATTATATTCTCATAATGGACCAAGAATTCATGAATTTCATCAAGAAATGTATAATAAAGTTACATCTAAATATGATGTTATGACCGTTGGTGAAGTTGGTGATTCTTCAAGAGAAGATGCATTAAAATATGTTGGTGCATCAAGAAATGAAATGAATATGATGTTTTTATTTGATTTGGTTGATATTGGTTCGGTTCCAAATGATAGATTTAAATATTTAGGATGGGAATTAAAAGATTTCAAAAAAGCAATTAAAAATCAAAGTGATTTTGTTAAAGGAACTGATGCTTGGTCAACTGTTTTTATTGAAAATCATGATCAACCAAGATGTGTAACAAGATTTGGTAATGATAATAAGAAATATCGTGAAAAAAGTGCAAAATTATTAGCTATGTTACAAACTTCATTAACTGGTACTTTGTTTATCTACCAAGGTCAAGAAATCGGTATGACCAACTTGCCAAGGTCTTGGTCTATTGAAGAATATAAGGATATCAACACCATCAACTACTACAATGACTTCAAAGAAAAATTTGGTAATGATGCTGATTTCAAAGAAAAAGAAGAAAAATTATTGGATGCAATTAATTTAGTTGCAAGAGATCATGCCAGATCTCCAGTTCAATGGAATTCCACCCCTAATGCCGGTTTTACATCTGGTAAACCATGGACAAGAGTTAACGACAATTATCCAGAAATTAATATTGCTGATCAACAAAAAGATCCAAATTCCCTTTTGAAATTTTATCAAAAATTATTAAAATTAAGAAAACAATACAAAGATTTATTCGTTTATGGAGATTTGGAAATTTTAGATAATGATAATGAAAAATCTTTTACTTACCTCAAGGAATTACCAGATGCCAAATCTCCAAAAGCTTATGTTGTTCTTAATATGTCAAATGATGATCTTAAATTCACTCCATTGATTGAGGGTGATTTTAAATTGGTTTCTTGTAATGTCCCAGAATCTGAATTTGATGAATCAATTTTGACTCCATATGAAGGTAGAATTTATATTATTAATTAGAATAGATTTAGATTAGATATATACATATATTATCAATATGATTTGTAAGGTAAGAATATATTTCTTGGAAAGTTTTGTGAGTGTAGACATCAATCAATTTTGAGTTGGAAGTAAATTATCAGTTAAACTAACCAGAGTCAAACTATGCAAATCTTTTAGAGTCGTCAATGAATCGGGGATATTTTCAAGTCTATTATCATCCAATTTCAAAACCCGTAAATTTTCTGGAACCTTCAATCCCATTACACATTTAATTTTATTTGAATTTAAATTCAAAGATGTTAATGAATTTGGTAATTCTAATTGGGAAATACTCTTAAGTGATGCTAAATTCAGTAAGGTTAAATTTTTCAAATTCTGCGGTAGTTTTAATTTGTCACAATTCACAGTTAGATATCGACAATTTGAAATTGATAAAGATTTCAAATTGTTAGGTAAATTGAACTCATGATCAATTATAAAACATTGCATCCCATAAATAGATTCAAATTTTTGTGGCATCATTCCTACCATCCCATCAATTATAAATCCCGTTTTAGAATCTTGTCCATTCACAGTTAGATGGGTTAGGCTACTTGGGAACGTTGTATTTCGATAAAAATCAAGGGATAATAATGCTTGTGACCAAGTGAATGAAGTTAAATTGATATATTCTTTAATATTGCGGGTTTCCCAGAGGGTGTCGCAACCTTCAATAGTTAATTCTTGTATTGAAAGTGGTAATTTCAATTGTCCCAAAGAAACCAATTCATTACATCCAAAAATGGTAAGTTTTTTAAGATATACCAAATCCTTTAGATTAATGATACTTTGTTCATCATATAATTCAAATGATGTCAGAAGCTCATTCAAGAATGTACATGGAAATTGTAAACTTGTATGTCCATGTTGTATTTTTATTTTCTCAATTTTTAATGATTGTAAATTATCGGGTAAATATTTCAAATTTTCAGAATCAACAATTATATCAGTTAATTCTAATTCAAGCAAATTAGGTAATTTATTCAAATCAAGAAATATTTGATTCCAATTTTTAATTTGTCCCAGATATTTCAAAGATTTCAACAGTGATAAACCATCTAATTTCAAACCATCTAATTCAATATATTGCAATTCCAAACGGGATATATTATCACATTGTAAATTTATTAATTCATTAACTTGATTCCAATATCTATCACCTGTATGGGAATTTCCTCTGGCAAATTTGGCAATTCGAATAGTTATATCATTAGCATTGGTAATTATTGCAGGACACATTTCTCGACACATTTGGAATGAATCATATGACATGAATGTTATATTATTAGGATATATCACCTCATCAAATAACTTAACTGTATGAATCAAAGATCCAACATTATTAATCATGAATTGATTTTCATTATCAATATTTTTGATTTGAATATTCTTGAAGTTTCGATTAATTCGAATTGGAAGAGAAGGGGGAATATATCCCACAGGTAGAAATTCTTCTTCTTCTTCCAAGTTTACATCTAGCAAGCTATTAATTATTATTGGAGTTAATGAATTATTGGAAACTATCCACTTCTTAAGGTGAAATATTTTTCGAAGAACAAAAGATCGAAATACCGGGATCGGTATTAGTTTGACTTGACATTGAATTGGTTGGATATAATCAATGATCTTATCAATTATTTCAGGGGGGAGTCGTAGTATTCCGGAATGAACTTCAAATGTCATGTTTGTAATTATGAATAATTAAAAACAAGGTAGTTAGATAGTCTAAAAAGGAGAATATGATGATGAATTGTAGTCTGTCCTGTTCTGGTTTGTTGTCTGGAAACAAAAAAGAAAAAATGTCACAAGAGGTGGAAATAAAATATGCCCCCGATAAGATAAAATAAAAAAAAAAAAAATGAGAAAAAGAAAACACATAAATCCGCAAGATCACGTGAATTTTGCAACACGCACGTTCCTAGATTATAATTTAAATACTTTTTGTGTTACGTAAGCTTGCAATGAGAGTCAGTTAGTCAGTTGATCACAATATAGATGTTGTTGTTGATTGGTTGAGTTCTAATTGCTAGTATGAAGTAATATGATCATATCATTGTGGAAGAGAGAAGAGGGGGAGGTTATTATGTTACATAATGTAAGGAACCACATCATAATTAACGCAAATAATAAAATTGTATATAAAACAACAAAAAATACTCAAACTATTTATACAAGTAACAACGTGAACTGAACAACTAATAAAAACAAGACTCTAGCTTTGAAAAAAAACGACATGACATGACATGATATGAAATAAACAAACAAACAAAAACTAACAAACAAAACAACACTGCCTGATACAATCAGAACTTTAAAAAATAGAATATGATATCATTACAAACATAATCAATAAAAAAAATGCAAAACCAACTCATGATTTCAGAAATCCTAGTTTCTTCCAAAAGGATTTCTTTTTAGGTTTGGCAGACTCAGAATTACTACCACTTTCATTGCTTTTAATACTTGCAATTTGACTTTCTCTTCTCTTCTTCTTACGTAACTCTTGTCTTTTCTTAACTTCTTCATCATCTTCAATACTAATCAATGATTTAACTTTATACATCGAGTTATTTTCCGATAAATCATCATGGGAACCATTAGTACCGGTGGATGTACCCCATGTTTGACTTTTATAAATTGCATGAATTTTATCATCAACTTTAATCGAATCATCTTTAGAATTAATGGCACTTAAATAATTATTCAGTGCTTGATATGAATTATCTGATATGGCTGAGATCCACTCAGCATATCTTGATGCATTGTCATAACCCTTTTGTTGAAGTCTCAAAATATCTCGATCAAATTTTTCCTTTCGTTTATCTTCCCGAGATAATTCTTTTGGTGCATATGATTCAACTGATGCAATTGATGAACTGGAATGTGAATGTTTTGGGGTTAATTCCGATGGTGATGATTTATCAACTGTAAAACTAATAGCTGTTGGTTTATTGTGAAATTTAATGGATGAACGTCTAGATTCTTCGCGATCTACACCAACTAAAATAACTGGAACCGTGGAATATTTGACAATGTATGAGGATAATTTAATTAAATATTGATTGTTCAACTTGTTCATTTTAATTGGGTATTTAAAATTCAAATTTGATGATTTGTTACCAATAACCAATAAGTTAGGTTGGTATTGTTTGAAAAGATGATCAATCATATACTTGTCACCTTTCAAAATTTTTGCAGTGTTGGTTATAGATTGCTGTTCTTCTTCAGCATCATAATCGATAACAAACTCAACCGTCACCTTCAACTTCAACCCTAATTTGGAGATATAGGACATCAAATAGGTCAACAAGTGTGAACATTTCTGAAACAAGTATTCATCAAGGGATAACTTCTTCCTTCTCTTGCAATTATTATATTCTTGAACAAACTTTAAAGGTATCAAACCTGCAACAACCAAATGATCACCATCAATTAAAAAACTGTCATGTTTTTCTAAATCTTCAGTGATGGAAAATAACCAGTCAACTGAATGCCAAGTGTGTCTTCTTCCGGAAATTATTGTCAATATTGAGCGTCTATAGTCACTTGGAACACTATCGCTATGTTTCACAGTTAAACTGATACTTTTATAGTTATTTTCATTGGTAGTTGGGTATTGTTGTTTTTTGGCCAATTGAGAAACTGCCTCCGATTGAAATGAAGTTCTTCTAGCATTAGGAGATAAATAAAAAGTATCTTGATTGTCAAATTTAAATTGGTCAACTTTAGTGACACTAGATTTAGTGGTTTGAAATTGAGGATCAAGTGCCATTAATTCTTCATAGGATAAACCAACAAGGGATTTTCTTCTTGGTCCATTTGATGATGATGATGATGAAGGGAAATCTGGTACTTTTCCATTACTTGTAACTGCTGTCAATAAAGGAGATGATGTGGTACTACTATCCGCACTACTCTCTTTTTCTTCATCCAATAATTCTTCTTCTTTATGATAATTGATTGTGGCATCCACCATATTGTTTTGAAACAAATCATTGTATTCCAATTGGTGAGCACTGACTTTATTTTTTAAAATTGATCTTGCTGGAGGTGGTGGTAACTTCAAACGTTTTCTTCTGGTATTGCCTGTACCAGCAGACGAAGAAGGGTTGCTATTTTTGCGACCATTGCCAAAAGTAAAGTTCTCAAGATGGGAATTGTATGTTGAAGAAGATGCGGATAAGACATAGTTATTGTTGTTGTTGTTATTGTTGGTGGTATTTCCATTCGAGGTCAAGTTGTAAATAGGAGTGTTGAACGGGAGATCGGAGTCGTATGCTGGTGGATGCAAGTTGTTGAATGAGACACATCGTGAAAAATTAGGGAAATTTTTAATGAAATCAGGGGGGGATATCGTTAAATTATTGTTATCATTGATGTTAGTAGAGTTGGAGTTGTTGCTGTTTGAGCTTGAACTGGAGCTGGTATGGCTAAAAGTTGTTCTTGGGGTTGAAGAATTCTTGGTAGTACTATTGTTAGTTGTGGTAGTTGTGGTAGATGTGGTTGTGCTTAATAATGTTGTCATCTAATAATTTAAAATATGTATATATACAAATAATGGGTTGTGTCTGTAGTTTCTTCTGTTTGTGTGTGTGTGTGTGTGTGTGTGTGTGTGTGCGTGGTGTGTGTGGGGGAGGAGGGAGGAGTGAATTGGATGGACTCTGGCCGTAAAATAATAATAATAAAAAAATATGGGGGAGGGAAAGTTTAGTCTGTTGGCTCCTTATTCTTTTTTCGTTTTTGCTAATAATTATTCTCTTTCAAAGCAACTTTCAAATATGTTTTATATTACTTCGAAAAACAAAGCAAAGGAAAGTCGGGGAAGGGAGGGAGGTATGAAAGGAAAGGAAAGGAAATAATTTGATTAGATTGTAATTTCTTGATAATAAATGAACCTCACGAGGTTTTTCTATTGTTCGTAATTCTTATTTATTAAAATTTAAACTTGCTGGCAAGGAAAATGAAATTTCTCGTGGGGTGGAGGGGGAGGGATGATGGTGGTAGGTAGTATTAATGGGTCGTACTATTAATGGTGGAGCACTAGAAAAAATAAAAATAAAAAAACCCAAAAAGTTAAAAACGAGGTGTGTGCGTGTGTTGATAGTAGGAAGTATGAGAATGATGTAATTGAATATGTTCCCAATATGTATTTAGTAATGGAAGAAGTGGGTAAAGGATTGGATACTTCTTATGAGTTACTAGTATTAAATGGTAATGATAATAAAATGAAATGGATTCCCAAAAAAGAAAGAAAGGAACAAAAGTAATTAAAGTAAAGTAAAGTAAGTAAATGTGAAAAATTAAGGAAATATGGATATGGTGATGTATATATAGTTGTATATTTAAATATGGAATACAATAATTTCTTAGCATTATGTTCTATGTAAATATGTAAAGCATTATGAATATTAAAAGTAATGTATGAAAATGATGTGTGCCAGTAAAGTAAAGTATGTAAAAGAATAAAAAGTTGTGTTAGAATTTACTAAAAAAACCAACTATGTACTGCATATAACCACTCTCACATATACTGTGACTGCCAAGATTTTTTTTTCTTTTACATGCAAGAAATTTTAAAAATCCTTTTTAGCACATTGTACACACCGCCACTTGTTTTCCACCACCACCCACGCTTCCTTCCGATCATTCACTTTTCATGCTCTCTCTCACACAAATACAAATCCATTTCCATTGGATCCTTAATGCTATTAACAGTTATATTCGTAACACATGTGCACAGGCTACTGCAAACGGATAAACAATCTACAAATCTAAGCCAACTTTATCTAACCCAACATAATACAACTAACCATACGGAAAAAAAAGGGTGAATAAAATTATTTTTTTTTTTATTTTTTTTACGAAGTGTCAAAGGGAAAGGGAAAGGGCAATGATAATGATAATGATAAGACCATGATGGCAAAGTATTACCATCCGTGATCTATTGATTACACAGCCATGTTCTATTTGAATTTAGTGTAATTTGGAATACCCATATACACATACACACACCAAGAAAAGAACAGAATACAAGAAAAAACAACAGAATACAAGAAAAAAGAAAGTTAACCTGCAATAACTTCCAAGATATTCTATTCTATTGCAATCTATTCATCATCAAGTGATAAGTCTTACCCTAATGAAGTGCATGGGCCACGCCTACTTTCTCTCTCTCTTTGTTGGCAGCCCGAAAATCGTATAAATTATTAAGACAAGCAATAATAACACAACACAAAACAAACCCAACAAGACAAGACAAGCAAGGTTGTAGTTGTAGTTGTAGTTGTAGTTGTGATTGTAATTGTCGTTGTTGATCAATATGCAAGTAGAGGTAGAACCGAAATTAGGAACCGAAAATGAATACTATTATGTATAATATGCAATAAACATCATGTATCACATTGCCTGACATTTATTCTTTTTTAGCGTTTGTTACGGGATTTATTGTATGTGCGTGTTGTGTTGTATTGAGTGTGCATGCCTTGTACCTCCTTAAAAAAGAATAAAAAAAAAAAGGGTAAACACGAGCAACTAAAGGTCGTGTGAAATTACCACCACATTTTTTACATTTCATTCTTGATCACCAGATTATTCATAATTTCAATTGATTGATTCAAGAGAGAGGGGTATCATAAACTATAAACAAGAGCAATGATATGTACATGAAGATATGAAATAGGTCAGATTTAGGTAGTTTTTGTTGTTATATATCACAATTTATGAATTAATTGCTCTTTTGGAGTTTCTAGACTCTTCTCATCTGTCATTGTAGAAGAACAAGAAAAATAGATACAATCGAGTGGTTGTTGTTGTTGCTGTGGAACAATGAATGATTTGTTTATAATTCCTAGACGATGATGACAGAAAGATAAAAAGAAATAGAAACACCGGAAGAGAAGGTTTATTATTTTTTATTTTTTATTTTGCAATTGTACCCACCCATGAGGCGGAAGATCTCGTGGGGGGAACAGGAAGAGCGTAAGTTTATTTATTTATTTTATTTCATTATGGTGATTTTTTATTATACGAAAAACAAGTACAAACAGCCTTTCTCCTCTACCCCTTCCACTTCCATCTCTTAATCTTTGTTTCATAGTTTATTGATTAATCATAAGCAAAGAGAAAAGAACCCCACTAATAAACTAAATCTATAAAGGGAAAAGTAAAAAAAAAGATGCGTGATGGTTTTTCTTTTGTGTATTAGAGAAAGAGAACAAGATTACTCGTATTAATTTTTCATTAACAAAATAAACGAGGGGGAGAAAAAAGGACACACAAGTTAGTGAGTAAGTGAGCCACACGTTTTATCTATTTTGTTGTTTGATTCATGAATTATACAACTAACATCACCATCACCAAACTATGACGCAACAATTTTTTTTTATTGCTACGGAAAATTAATTCCTTCGTTTTATTGGAGATTGTACATTGACGATAACTAAAAGAATGTTCTTCCTTTTCATTTCGTTTCGTTTCGTTTAAGGTTGTTGGTTGTTGGTTGTTCCATGATACGTTTGGTATTGTATTGTATTGTATTTATGCATTTGCATTCGGATCAATAAGCACCACCGGGCTCTATAAAAACAAAACAAATCGAAGCGAAACGGAGCTAAACGGGGCAAAACCGAAGAAAGAATGAAAGAAAAACACCCTTTGTTCCCTGTGTGTTGAGGAGGGTGTGCAGTTTATGCAATGTCGATCGGTATTGTCTTTATCTTAATTTTCTTAATTTTTTAGTGTTTTAGTATTATTAATATTATCATTTTTTGTTATGTATAACCAATAAACTACTATATGAGGCTACATGATACATAGTCTCCTGATTAAACAACCCTCACTGAAACACAGACACACATATTGTTCACGTTCCCCTGGGTACCTGCCAACGTAAATCACCAAGAATTGACGAAATAAATGAGGTAATCAGAAATATTAAATCCGATAACATTCCTCAATAATAATAATTTCTGTGACGTCGAATCAATTAAACTATATTAGTTAACTGATAACGAACTTTAATAACCGTTTAATTAACAACATGCCAACAAAAAAAATTGCGCTCACAAAGGCAAGATGCTTTGAATGGGGTAGGAGCTGCTATGCTGAGTTTGTGAATTTATTCACCAACTCAACAACTCAACAACTCCACAGCTTTACAACTCAAAGTGCTGATCATAAGTAACATACATGTATGTAATGAATGTGTAATACCAAGTAATTTACTTTTTTTACTCCTAATCCTCCAATTGATGAGTTTTTATTGCTCCAACTACACACACTCTCTCACACATATATATACACCTACTCCGAAACAAAACATTCGGTTATCAATCCGTTTAGAATAATAAAATTTTCTATGTTCTAGGTTCAATTGTGTATGAGTTACAGAATCAGATCTACCCCACGTTTCAGAATCCACTAATAATAATCGCGATCTCCGTAACTTTTTTTCTTGTCTTTTTTTTTAGTCCCGAAAGATGCATTAATGGAGGGGGATAGGGAGTCGGAGAGGCGGTGGTGGTGGTGGGACTTACAATAACAATACTACGGTAATTTTTATTCTTCTTCTTGTTGTTGTCGATATGATTTCCGTAACCAATTAACACAAGAATACCCACACAATTCAGACAATCCACATACTTACACAAAAGAAAAAAATCTGATAAGAACAATCAGATATGAATTTAGGTTGGGTCACGAAAATCTTGAGCAATTACAAATCAGATCAAGTTTCTAGAATTACTTCAGTTTTAAGTTCTTCTTATCGTTTAGATGATTTCAATCGTATTTTTTTCTAGTGTTATTATTATTATTAGTAGTAGTAGTATTATCATTTTTCTTTCTTCGTCTTCTATCCCGTCTTGAGTTTACCTTTGGTTCCGAAAGGAAAGCCGGAAATCAGTTGATTAAGGTTTGGAATGAAATATAGGTTTGTAGCAATGTGATTTAACCACAACCAGGTTATGACTATGAAGGCAGGTAACTAATGAGTGTTGAGGAAGGGGGGACGTAAAGAGAGAGAAAGAGAGTGAGGCGGTGAGGCGGTGAGGACAAACAACTAGACTTTAATAGGAATGAACGGGTAAAAAAAAATATAACGATAAATCCGGGTGATTAACATCCGAATATAGATTGGAATTGGAACACCCGGTTTGCAATATTACAACAGGGGATGGAGGGAGGGATAGGGATAGGGATAACCGTTGGTAAGGTGAATCTAAAATGTGAGATTTATCCATCCTTTCATTGGCAAAGAAAGATAAATTTGCCTTATTACGTCATATAAATATTTTTCTTTTGATTACATAATACACAAAGCCAAAAAATGAATAAAAATAAATTTCAGGGAACCAAAGTCGTGCACTTCTTACAAACACCCTAGGTCGTTTTTGTTGTTGTTGTATATGTGTTCTTGTGTTCTTGTGTATTTTGAAACTCAGCCTCGTCTATCTCATCTTATTACCGTTGTAATTAATGTCACTTTTTGATTGATGTCCCTGAGGCTCTCGAGACATTGATGGAGTAGAGTGGTAATGGGGTAAAAAGTAAACGGAGCTTGTATATTTCCTTCTTGTTGATATAACCGAGGAATAGGAATAAGGATAGGAATTTCCTAATTTGGCTAACCTGAAATTCTTCATACAATCTAAAAAACACACTATCTTACTATTTTACTATGGCTATTACTATTTTACTATTGTGATACATACAATCGTTTTTATTTTTTCATTCTGTGTTTTTACTTTTCCAGCTCTTCTCATTTGCTTTTGCATTTACTTGCTGTTATTGTTATCTTTCTCTCTCTCTGCTTGTAGTAATTTGAATTTGAAACATCATTCGATTGAATGGCTGAAATTTTTTTTTTCTTCCTGTATTGTTTATTCTTTTTTATTCATAACCCCTTCTTCTTCTTCTCTAGACCAACTATTACCATGCCTGCACCATCTTCATCATCAACAACCGATGATTGGTTTAGTCCAATTCCCCTCGAAGATTATTATAAAATCAATCAACATTCCCGAGAAAACGTTCCTAAAGAACGCCCTGCGGGAGAAAAATTCCAAGACTTGGAAATTTCTTGTGGTCCAATATTAAGATTACTTGGAACTTGGGAAAATAATCAACCAAATTATAGAGGTACCATATTACTTGTCATTAAAGATATAGAAAGATGTACTATCCCATCAATTACATTTAAAATTGGTCCAAGTGATGAAAAATCTCGAGGAGGAAATTTTGAAACTGGAGAATTCCCTGGGGTTAAATTTTATGAAGAAGATGGTTATTCATTTTTTAGATTTTCAATTGATTTAAAATTGGTTGAATATGAACAAAAAGTTCAATATTATATTAATAATCATTTCAAACCAAATTTCCAATTCTTTATTCCAAGTGTTGATCAATCAATGAATGTTATTTCATATTCTTGTAATGGGTTCTCATTGGGTACCGATGCAAATGAATATAAATCTTCCCTTTGGTTTGATGTATTGAACAAACACGATAAACAACATTATCATGTTATGTTGGGAGGAGGGGATCAAATCTATTGCGATGCCGTTAAATTACATTCCCAAAAGTTAAAAGAATGGACAGAATTGAATACTTTAAAGAAAAGACATTTAGAAGCAGGTGAAGGTATAATTGAAGAGTTTAAAGATTTTTATTTACATCATTATTTGGGATGGTTTGGTAAAGGATATTGGAAAGGTACCAATTCTTCTGTTTTAGAATCATTATTTCCATTGGCAGCTTCCCAAATCCCATGTGTCAATATATATGATGATCATGATATAATTGATGGATTTGGATCTTATCATGATGCAACAATGGCATCCCCAGTATTTTCTTCGGTAGGAAATGTGGCTTATAAATACTATATGCTTTTCCAACATCATACCGATCCGGAAGAAAAATTACATGAACTGGAATCATCCTGGATTTTAGGATCTAAAAAAGGACCTTTTATTAAACAAAGAAACCATTCAGTATTTATGAAATTAGGTAAAGAAATTTCATTATTAGGATTGGATTGTCGTACCGAAAGAAAATTGAAACAAATTGTTGATCCTTCAACTTATAATATTGTTTTTGATCGATTAAATAAAGAAATTTCAAATTCTCCTGATACAAAACATTTATTAGTTATGTTGGGAGTTCCAATTTTTTATCCTCGTTTGGTTTGGTTAGAATGGATCTTGACATCAACTGCGTTAGTTCCAATTCGTAAATTGGCCCAAAAAGGAGTTATTAATAAAGGTTTAGTTAATGAATTTGATGGAGATGTTGAAGTTTTGGATGATTTAAATGATCATTGGTGTTCTAATCATCATAAAGCTGAACGTAATAGATTAATTAAAAATTTAATTGAATTTGGGGCATCAAAAGGAGTTAGAATTACTATTTTATCAGGAGATGTTCATTTAGGTTGTTTTGGTCGTATGAAATCAAAATATCATGGACATCCAAATGCTCATTATTATTTGGAAGGTCAAGATACAACAGAATTAAATAAAGATGTTTGTGATACTCCAGAATTTGATCCACGGTTAATTTTCAATGTTATTAGTTCAGCAATTGTTAATGCTCCACCACCTGATGCCATGGCAGGATTATTAAATAAACGAAGTAATATTCATCATTTTAATAAAGATACCGATGAAGATATGGTGCCAATTTTTATTAAAGATGTTGATGGATCCAATCGTGAAAATAAACAATTTTTAAATAAAAGAAATTGGAGTGATTTAGTTTTAGCTAAACAATCAATTTATAAACAACAAATTAATCAAGATGAACCTTTAAGAAGATTTCCTCAACCTAGTTTTAAATCAGGTGAAGATTTGTTTAAAGATAAAAAATCCGATGCAAGAAATATTAAATATCCATTATTGGAAGATTCTTTGGTTACTTCAATTCGTTTTGAAAAAGATAAAAAAGATTTAAATAGTCCAAGTGTTCCATATGAAGTATTTATTCCTCCATTGGTTGGTAAATATACTTTAGGTCCTGCTCCTGTTAAACATGTCGACCATTAGGAATTAATAAATCCCCCAAAAAATAATAATAATAATAAAAAGTATTCTATTGCTGTTGTTTCTTGTCCTGTTTTTTTTTCTTTATTTTGTATAATTATGACATTTCTATATATATATATAAAAAATGATTATTTGTTAATATTACATTTATGTGTATATATCTATGTATCTATTTATTTGTAAAAAATTCACCCCAGATAATTTCATTTGGCATTGCATGAAGAAGTTCAAATGTTTCTCTACCTTCACGAGAATTTGCCGGTGATGTACTTATTTGTTCTGCTTGATTTAATTCTTTAAAGAACGATTCAACATCTGCATCATTCCATTGTAGAATAATTGGAGGAGGAGTTAATTCACTTGTTTGACTACCAGCTTCATCATTAATTTTTTCAATTAAATTAAGATTATTATTCGAATTATCCAATGGATTCAAATGATCCAATTCAGTTACCAAATGAAATAAATTCGAATGAACATTCCCATTATTGATCCGATACAAACTTTCTCGCGATACTTTTGATGGAGTGGTGGTTGAAGAACAATTTTCAAAATCGGTCAATTCTTCTTGATGATATTTAAGCTTTAATATTACCATGGTTAAATTATGGAATATTTCACAACAATATCCCGCAACATCACATTTCCCTAAAAATGATTGTAAAACTCGAAGACAATTATTAGTATACGTTTTCACTTCATCAATTGGATTGCATAATCTAATTTCAGGATTATTATACAATGCATATAAATATGATGTACCTGCCATGAATAAATTATGAACCCCGGCCCAAGTATAATTAAGACATTTGGTATGTAATAATTGAGTATAACAACTAATCACTTCACGGGCAGAATTGGCTAATTGTTGGTAGTCGGTTAAGGATAGTTTATAATTCTTGGGACTTAATCCATGGATATACAATAAAGTATGATGATAATTCAAATAAAAGAAAATTGGATTAAAATTACAATTCATTTGGGTTTTATTTGGCATTTCATTTTTCCAATGATCTAATTCAAGTAATATGGATTGTTTCCAATGATTTAAATCAGTATATTTCCTTGGAACTTCACCGCTGGTATATAGAATCTTGGTGACTTGACTTTGAATATTTCTAATTCTGAAAAATGCAAGTGATACATTTTTATAACTAACATCATCGGCTAAACTATAATCTGTGATCACATCATTAGGAATGATTTTTGAATCATCCAAATTGGAAGGATATGGGGTGTTGATACTTTCATCTGGAATCCCAAATGGACGATCCAAATAAAAGCAAATCTGTCTATCAATGGAATAAGTACACCAGAAAATTCTTCTTCGTTTATCTCTCGTAAAAGTATCGATATTAACATTCTGTCTCGATTTCGTCTTCATTTCATTTTGTAAATCCAAATCAACACAGATCCTTAACGCTTGTCCCATAATATACCACACCCCTGGATTGGTTGGTTTCATGATTGAATAATGGGCGTACAATAGGATTCCTTGCAAGTGTTCCAATTGATCTGCTAAATTTTCAACATCCTTGGAATACTTCATTGCCGCTAATCTAAATGATTCAGAAATATGAACCGGATATCGTAAATGATGAGCCGATGTCGCCACAGCAAATACTAGGTTTAAAAAATACAATGCTTTTCTAAACTTCATAGGAGGAATAACCCTATCCGATACTTTTTGGATATCACTTTCTGAAGTCACACCATCTCCAGATATTCTTTCTTGAATTTCATTTTTGTATGTTTCAAACCAACATGGTTGTCCATTATTGTACAAATGTTGGAAAAATGAAGTATTAATACTGGTGTTATCTGAAGCTAAGGATATTGTTTCATCAAATACTCCATACACAGGTATAAAATAATCTCTTAGGAACTCTTCACGATGAAATAATGGAATTTGTGAATTACATTGATGGAAAAACACTTGAAGGAATTGCAAAGCAGTTGATTTGGGAGGTAAAACAGCTGGTAAGATTTCCCCATCTCCTGTTTCGGCATTGGTATTGCTGACTTCTATTCTCAATGGTTCCTGAGTTCGTTGCTGTACTTTTACCGCAGTTGACATCAATTTGGAAAACGAGATCGGTTCTGCTGTGTCATGCATTCCATAAAGTTTCCGAACAGGGGTTCCACTTTTTGTTGAATCACTAATACCACCATCATCAACCAGACCACTTGATCTTTGTTGTTTCAATTTGGTTTCCAATAATTTTACCCTTTCTTCTAGATGCAAAATATAAGAACGGGGTATTTCTCGACCTGTAACAGGATCAACTCCAATACATTCCACTCCTCGAGCTTTACATTTCCCACATTGGGGAAATTCCTGATCACATTTCACCTTCTTGGATCGACATCGTTTACATGCAGCAATAGTTCGTGATATTCTGGATTCTGGTAATGCAGTCTTGGACTTCTTCTTTGCTGGTTCTGTCATAGGTAGCCTTTGCGTACTCCCACTCCCTTGTGAATTTAGAAAAGTATGTTGATATTAATTAATAAAAAAAAATAAATAAAACCCTAATTGATAAGAGAAAATTTTCGCGATAAAAAAAATAAAGAGAAATGGAGACAAACTAGAGGAGGAGAAAAAAATTAGTATGGGTACAGTCTTTTTTCACAGGTAATAGTACTAGTGCGACAAAAGTATTAATACTAGTACCGACTAAATATTCATAATTGGTGGCCAAATAATTTCACACCTGAAATGTATGATATATGATATGAACTATTGATGTCACGTAGTATAGTAGATTTGCAATAAAAAGATAAAGACAGGACACAGATTGTGGTCACTTCTAAGATAATATTCCTCTCTGGTTTAAATAATTTTGTCCTTGTTGGTATAAAAAATATAAAATTAAAACCTTAAGATTCTTGGCCCTGTCCCCCGGAATCGGAACGCGCAGGGTGAAAGATTTTTTTTTTTTTCTGTAAAAATGACAACCAACACTGTTCCCAAAATAGACCAATCAGCTTGTAAGTGATGAAATTCTTCAATTCGATTCTTCCAATTACTCTCTGTACATTCCCGGTCTATAGTCACTTGAGTCGCGCAACATATCATCGTTATCAAAGCAATGATTTACTCTGTCCCTGCCTGCAACCAGCCTTTGTTCTTCTTCATCGAAACCAAACATCGCATATTTATCAACCAATGCTAATGGAATAGATATAATCTTATCAGCTGGAATATCAGATGTCCTACTATTATCATGCAACTCATAAGAACTCAATCTCAACTCATGGGTTTCATCGTCAATGTAATAGTATGTAAGATTTAAATCTGGTTTCCTCTTAAGTCTCCCCTCGATGTATTTTCTTGCAGATTGATCATTTGACTTCCAAACCTTGGTGAACATAGGTTGGGTGGTGGTACATTCAACTTTCTCTTTAAACAATTCCAAATCTTCTTTTGTTTTATAAAACACGTAAAAATCTTTATATTGTACTTCATAATATTGATATATAGCCTTAAGTAATTCTTCCTCGGCGATTATGAGTGATTTACCAGGATCGGTTGTTGATCTTAATTCCACTTGATTCGATTTAACAACAGCATAGTTCTCAACATACAATGGTAGAAGTTCACTACTCCGAATATGAGCATAAAATTTCTCTTTGTTTGTGGCATCGAGACTATCGTCAATATCTTTGTCTGAATCAACGGGGATATAAGCAAATCTCTCGTTGTGGACTTTCAAGGGCTGTTTATCAAAAGTGTATATTCTTAGCATTTTGGTGGGTGGTTAGTGGTTGGGAATTACAGATTTAGAGAAGAAAAAAAGAGAGACGTGACAGGTGTTTTATTTCTACTTGCTTGTCGAATTTTTTTTTATATAATATGCAATTTGAAAGTAAGGCGCTGACTTTACCATCAACATGTATTTGTAGTTGTCGCTTTTTGTTTTACTGCCAACCGTGCAGGTGGAGGTTTAGGCAGTCAGAGAAATAATTTTGTTGATGTCGCGAATCGCCCTAAAATACTGCAAATCTAAAACACTCGGTTATAATTCTTCTTACAAAGAAAATAACAATCAATTAAATAACGTAAACAAAATTCCCCTATAAACTTCAATCCACCATTTCGGAAAATAACATAAGAGCTCGGTCTCGATTGGTCACTTCGTAGAAAACACTTGGTCGTAGCATATAACCATAAGTTCTATTGGAATCAGTGAATGGAAATGCACTTGAATATGACTTCTTTCCTATACTCTGACAAAGTTGACCCAAACATCCTTTACCTGTACCTTTGGTTCTGCGCATCTTGAAAACATTGTCAAATTTTATCGATTCAAATTTATCATATGACATCCCTAATCTTGTTGCGGTAGTCTTTAAAGTGGTGGTTTGGACAGTACAAAACTGAAGTCCCAAAATCTCTAGTGAGCGAACAACATCATCATTTAAATCATGTGTATTTAGTTTATTCAACCACTCTTTTTTGGTGGTTAGACTTGCCAGGTACACTATTAGGTAATTTGGGTTTTCTTCGTGGAACCATTGTGGGATGGAATTTCTCACGTCATCAACAGAACCGTTTTGAATAGGACCAAACTTGTTCAAATATCGGGTACAGTATTGATTAAACTTGTCATAACCTTCGTCATCACACCAAATCAACTTGTTTGTATAGCCATTCTCGAATTGGGGGAAGAATCTCGAAAATACCTTCTCTCCAAAATATGACGTCCCATATTGTAAAGCATTAACCAAGCATGTCTTGGCGGTGGTTATCGGCCACATCAATTTCATTGCTCCATAGTCTGTTTGAATATTTCCTAAACCCGATAATAGTACATCTATTCTCTCGGGAACAGCAATATTTATTTGGGAAATATCATGTAGTATTTCCGCATCTTCATTTGAGCTTTCAAAATTCATGGATGACCAGATTTGTTTGAAAGTTTTAATATATACCAATGAAATTAACAAGTCGGACAATTTTTGTATCTCTATGAATGAATATTTATTGGTAAACTCGGAAGATAGTTTCTTAATCACATGTTTTGACAATCTATAAGGCAAGGAGTCATCAAGTTCAAACTGAGCTATGGTTTGGGTTGTGTCTAATGGTGTATATTCACATTGTATACTGGTTAGGTTTGCAGTCTTGGATTCTTTCACTTGAACAGGAGTGGTAGGTGTGGGTGTATGTGTATGGGTAGAACTCAAAGTAGTCTTTCGGGACATGGGACTCCCGGAATAATTTGAACTAGTAGGAGTGTCTGGCATGGTGTAAACAGGATGTGATAGTTATTTGGCAAATAAATGGACTTTCAACTTAATTGTGGTGGGATAATCTTTACTCTTTATAGAAGATGTCCAAACTAGAAACAAGGGGGTACAAGGGGTATTATCAAAGCAAAATAAAGTAAAGTCACAACAGAAAGCTTCTCTTACAAAAAAAATAAAAATATAATTATAAAAATAAATATATAAATAAAGAAATAAATATTCATCTAGTAAAAAAAAATAGTAGTGATGAATTATAATTTATTTTACGTAGATCACATGGCCATCTATTACTTAACTTTTTTTTGTTGTTGAAAGGGTAAGGAAAATCTTGTTTTAGTTTTGGGGCAATGGTTGTCTTTTAAGATTGCCTTTAACTTTTCACCTTGTATCTTTCCTTTTCCTTCTCCAATTATTATCATGTATCTGATTGTATAATTAGTTGTACTGGTTCATTTTCGTGTCACACTGCATGCAGGTTTCCCAAACTTTCTTTGTGCATTGCATCGAACTAAAAATAATTAACAACAAAAAAATAAGAAAAAGAACTCGCGCACTTTCTTTTCTTTCTCTCTTTTCGTTCATCTACTTACTTACATGTACGTTTGCTATGTTTCGAACTTGAATCTCTTTATAAAACATTCTTGGTTGTGACTCTTGCTATCAATCTTTATCTGTATCCCCTCTAAACGAGTTAATAAACCACATCAACTGGTTGATATATATATAAAGCATACTCCTTTCAACGACAACGGTTGGGAAGGGAGGCGGAAAGGTTAAATATCAACGACATGCAAACACTTCATCGTCAAAAAAAAAATAAAAAAAGAAAAACTCGAGCAATATATTCTACAGGTAAAATTCAAAACAAAGTCAAGACAAACCAACGGAGAGATTACTTGTTGCATATTTCACTCAAACTTTTTATTTCTCGTTTTTTGTTTTTTTATTTTTTCACACTCTTACCCATTGGTTCTCCTGTAACAAATCGTGAAACACGGAATTGATTTTCATCTTTTGTACCTTTATCGGATTTTCGTAGAATAACCACCACCACAACAACACCATGCATCTAGTCACCTCAACCTCAAGCAGTGGGTTCAATTGCTTGGTAGTTTACTTTGCCTTGTTTTCTTTTTGGGGAGTGCAGAATGTTGCACGTGCTTAAGACTGGGCTATGTTGTACCCATTGAGCTTTGAATTGGGAAAGTATCCTGTGTTTATTGGTTTTGCAGCCACAACGGAGATAAAGCGTACTCCAATATATACGTTTTTTTTTTGTCTGTGGAACCTCTTATGAATCTGAAGGTTTTATTTTTTCGGATATATAATCACATTTGCACGTGACTTGGACTTGTTTTTGTTTTTCTGGTGGTAAATGAAGAAAAAAAAAAGACTATAAAATCAGGAATATATCAAACCTCATCTTAATTGCAAAACAACCTTCTCCAAAGGCAATATACACAACAACAACAACAACAACAACAACAACAACCACAACTTCGCATCATGAAGATACTAACAGAAAGAGATTCATTTTTGTCAAATTATGAGGTGGCGCAACATTTGCAAACGATGAAAAATAAATATCATTGGACATTTTCATCAGAAGATGGAAAAGATTTCAAGCACAATTTGAAAAGAAAAGATAAAAAATACTATACTGCATGTGGAATAAATTTAGAAATTATAACTAAAGATGTCTTATCATGTTTAGAAAATGGGGAAAGTAATGTTATTGATTCTGTGGATTCATTTAAAGAGTTGATGCAATTTTTAAATACGTTTGAATTAATGAAGATTGAAAAATTACAAATTGTTAATAGTTTACCAAGATCGTTGGTGGTACTTTATGCCATTATTGAGGAATGTGAAGAGAGACTCGGTGAAGAAGTAAGTGAAACTATACTTGCAAAAATTAATGAGTTGTTCCCTATTGAACAAGAAGAAGAGGAAGAAGAAGAAGAAGAAGCAGACGCTGAAATGGAAGAATAGAGATATATTGTATGAATAACCAAACCATAATCATATTATATATTTAAATATCTCAAAATTAATACAAGAACTAAAATTAAACGTAAACGTAAAAGGAAAAGTAAAAGGAAAATTTCTAAATAAAATCATTCATCACCCCGTTATTTGCCAATCCTAAATCACCATTGTCAGGTACAACAGCTTTTGTTGTGGCGTTTGTGGTTTCTGAAGGAGTCATTAAAGCGGCAGGTATTGGAATTTGTCCAATTAATGGCAATGTTGGAGGATTGATACTATACTTTGTAATCTGATCTTTGAAATCTCCCATCATATCTGTGACTTCACCTAATAACCCAGTAACTCCCAATGAAAACATTGAATCCCCATTATGCTCCGAATTAATCCAGTCGTGGCCAATATCTTCCTTGGTAGTATTCTTATCAATCTCGTCATTTTGTCTCGTTATCAATTCTCTTGATATAATTTTACTCAAATCAAGTTCTTGATCTAAAGAATCGGTACTCAAGCTGTTTTTAATTTTTGTGTCCATTGGTATCTTGACATCGGAGCTTCGATTCTGACCGAAATGGTTCTCCACCAAGTGTTGGATAACGGGCCATCCGTAGGCGTTTGCAAATCTTCTTCTCACAAATATATTATTATGCGCATCAGGCTTGATCTTGACCACAACTTTTCTCCATCCCATATTCTTATGATACTCACGAGCAATTTCTTCTTCAAGCAACTCAAAAGAGCTCAACCCTTCATGTGAGTGAGTTGTTGGCAAGTCTTTCTCGTAATAGATTTTGTCATGGATGATGACATCATCTCGACTTGATGGGTCCACAATATACTTGAGAGAAGGCAATGGTGGTAAAATCAAAGAAGCTGCCGAGTCCAAAAAGGTCGAATTCGGGATTACCTTGAGCATAGACTCTTCATCTGTTCCACCAACTTCGTCATCGTCTTGGGTTTGGAAACGCTTATACTGTTCCGGTGATTGACTGTGTGGCATGAAATACGATAACAAGGTTTGAACTGCCAGAAATGAATTAGCCTTTTCAACAGATTTAGGAACTTTGCCAGTGGTATCACTTTCTGCCAACTCTTCTGAATTAATAATTTCTGATAACCCTTTGTAGTCAAGATATAACAATGATGAAGTTCTCAAAGGAACAATACCATCGTTTATAGCATTCGCATAAACTGTTCTTCTCTTGAATTGCTTCAATACTTCGTGTGTAGGTCCCGTTGGTAACAACAATAATAAAGGTTTAGAATCACTTTCAACTACTTTTAATCCCAATTCCTGACCCGTTTTTCCAACAAACCCTGCCAGCAATACCCATTTCACAACTTTAGGGTTCTCATTTACTACACCTAACATCGGAGAAGCAAGCGTTATGAAATTTACTGGCTTGATTTTGTCAAAAAACCACGGAAAGTTAACCTTCAAATATGCAATCGCAAAAGTTTGTACACAACCACCCAATGAATGTCCGATAAACGAAATTTTCTCAACTTTGCCATTATTGAGCAGTTCATTCTCGGTAACCAATTCAATAATATACTCTGCAAGTCTACTACCCAAATACTTGATACCTCTTTCGGTTTTGCCCATATTCCCAAAGAAGCCTTTCACAACAACATCTTCAGTGTTGGAGTCTCTTAGACTTACAACTCTATCAATTTGCTCCTTCAAGTATAACATATCTGCACTTGTATTTGAATGCAAACCATGGGTTAATATAACCAAATGTTTCGGCTTCTCCGGACGCAATACTGGCAAGTTCCAAAGATCCAACGTATCCCAATTAACCACATGTAGCAAATTATTAAAGCATCCGACTTTGTCTGAATTTGGTATGTTTCTCTCAATGAATGATGCTTCGTGTAGAATTTGCTTTGACGTTCCAATCATAATCTCAAAATCTATGGATATGGTATTATTGAACAAAATTTGGGATACCACATCGACGATCCAAGAATAGCTTTTCTTTAATGTATGACATGACAATTGAACATAAAATGATTGGCCAGGCAATAGTTGTGGTTCAAATACTGGTTGGTCCGCTGTGACGAAATATTTTGTATTGGAATCATAGTCCAGCAGTTTGCAATCAACATATAATATATAAGGACCTGCTAGATATATAGCTCTCTTAGATACTGGTTCCGCGTTTTTCACTTTAATCCATAACGTGGGTGGGATGATCACTTCGTCTCCTTCTGCGTGTGGTGTGAAGTTTATCTTGAACCTTTCTGTCTCGCCCGCTTTAACAGATTTGATCTGTCGATATAGGATCTTATGCTCCATATTATCCAATTGTGTCTTAGTCATAACTATGGGTATATTTGAAAGTTCATCTGCTTCATTTTGGTTGTGCCAAGAATGTAGGTCCTGAACCATCTTTATATAATGGTTAAAAAAAAAAAATATGCTTGTCTTGTTAACAGCCGGATGAAATTGGTGGGGTGGCTATTCTAGAATCCTAATTGGGGATAAAATGATTGTATGACCTAGATAGAGTTTTGGTGGGAAATGTTTACCTGGTTACCGTTTAAAACACTTCTTTGTTAGAGAAAGGACTGATATGTCAAAACTGTGATAATTTTGCTGCTCGCATTTTGGGCATGTGATTTCGATTGTCTCGTCCTTGCTATTGTATATATATAGTGTTTTTTTGTCGTGTGGCTAGTTCGGCCGATGTTGTTCGTCGGAGTTTCCGTACCACGGATAAAATATACTTCCCAGTCCTTGGCTGCTGCTTGTACGAGAAAGCAAACCAAACTAAAAAAAAAAAGAAAATATGCGACTCAAATCTCGACCCAACCAACCCAACAACTTGTAAAGTATCCCTCATCCACCTCCCATAATGGCTACAAATATTCATCAGGAGTTGCATCAGATTGAACTCACTGCACATACTTTATTAAGCGGCTCTTTTGATAGTTTAAATGAGAATTTTGAAACTCTCAGCCAATCACAAATAATTTTACTTACACGGTTGAAAGTAATTGAAAATAAACTTAACCAATTCCAAAAACTAGTAGATGATGGATTTATCAACGAAAAGGAACTAGCAGAGCAGTTCCACAAGATAAACGAATTAAGAAAGAGATTGGACAGTTGTTTGCGAACGATTGGCAAAATAGAGAATAGACTAGATGGTTTAGAAGAGTAAGAATCATTCTTGTTGTGGATGTGTATTTTTCTTTAAAAAAAGTTTATGAATCTATATGGGAACCCGTGGGCTTTGCCACCAAATATTGACAAAAGCAAACTGAACATAACAAAGATGAAAATGCTTAAAATGACAACCAACAACAAGTTAACACTGCCGGTCTTGACTTCTGGAACACGTTTGGTCAAAACGATAACCAAAATACTCAATAAACCATACACAAATGACATGATTTGGGTTTCAACTCCAAATTGGGCTTGTTGACCTGGTGCGAAATATTCAACCGAACCATCACGACGCTCATTAATGTATGGTACACCTCTGATCTGGTTGAACATGTAACCGGAGGTGAATAACAAAATAGCAATCAATGATCCAGCACACCAGATAAGTCTGGAGGTGAAAAAGTTTATAATTTGTTTAGCAAATATTTTTGATAATAAAACAAACACAAAAGCTCCAACAGCATTGGCAATAACTTTAGTCTTGTTAACTGGAATATATAAATTGAACTGATGGTTAGTCAAACTGCTAAACCAATTCTTCATCAAATCTTTATGATCACCTTGGTAGAATTGGTATTCGACTTTTTCAGTCAAGTAGTTATTTGGACCCAACGCTTCAGTTGGAGGAAAGTAAAATAATTTTGGAATATTTTGCAATTTCAATATAGCAAATAACTTCTTTGATTCAAGGAATTCGGATTTAAAAAAGTAAACGTTTTTAAGTGGTTCAAGTTCTTCGCCGTCTTCATTTTCCACAATGGCTTCCTTTTCAGTCAACCCATTTGGATGATCCTTGAACCAAGAATTGGCAATAATAGACAATTCTGGACCAATTTCACGACATAATACACAATTGATATTTGGTGACTCACTGGTTAACAATGCAACTATATGATAATCCCTTTTACCATTCAAGATAGATTCAAAATTCTGATCATTTAAAGGGATCATTTTGCGCTTGTTGTTTTTAACAATTGATAATAATTCATCATTAGTTAGTCCCCCTAACACTAATGACCATAATGAGATCAAAAAAAGTATGATTGAGCACCTCATTCTTGATTATTCGTCGTTGTCGTCGTTGCTGCTACTGCTGTAGTTGTTGCTGTTGTTGTCGTCGAAAGCAAGTTGGGTGGGCACAAGGCTTTGGATTTTCTTTTTTTGTTTTCCGGTTTGAAAAATTCAATCCAACCAACCTGGCAAGAAAAAAGAAAAAATACGTCAACGCGAATAATATGCACTTATACACGACTCTATATAGACTTTAGTATCACTTTATAATTGCATCCAATATTTACTTCACACATTCCATATCCGATTTCAAATCGTTCAATAAGGAGAATATACTCCGTTTGCTCTCTTAATAACTCATCAACATACACACCATACAAGCAGTCGTCGAAATCTTCGTTGATTTGAATAGGCTGTTTGGTTATAGCATTAAAGATGGAAGCTCGAATTGCAGGACGATAGTTGTTTTGTAATTCATAGCTTTGACTTTTATCATTAAAATAATTTATTTTGAAAGTGATGTGTGAGTTGCAATTTGTGGTTTCAAAATGAAGCTTGTATCTATTGGTATTCTGCCAATCAAATGACTTTCTGGTAATGAATAATCCTAAACTTTGTGGGATCTTTTGGATTTGAATTGCACTGCTAGAATTGAACACCAACTGAAACTCTCCTTCGCCCCTGTCATATTCAGAAGCTACAAGTTTATAAACCCCTGGTGATAATCTATATCTTTGTAGCTGAAAGGAAAGGGAGTAATTTTGGTAATTTTCCAACTTAGTTTTATCAAACTTACGTAACCTTTGACCGACTTTTTTGTCACTGTGAAACACATGGAAGTTTATTTGTCCATTTCCATACATTCCAATGATTAGATCAGTTGGCTCTGTGATAACCACATCATACTGTGGATTGTCTATATACGTTGACATAGCCCAGTTCCCACCATTCGTGTCATTATCCCATGCTCCTTCGACCTTTTCAAAATACGGATATTCATATTTCAGCTTACTAAACTTCCCTCCAAACGAGGTTAAAGTGAATTTTCCTGGTTTGTTGGATGATATAACAACGGTAGATATCCCTGGATGTAATTTAACTAACTGTAAACGATTGTTGGTTTCCACGGATAGGATTTTTTTGTATTGTGTGGGAGAAATAACTTTATGTTCACTATCAAAAACATTTATATCCATCCATTGTTGCACATCAGGTAAGTGTCTTTCAAGCAACAACCATGACTCTTCAAGAGTCGTTATCGTAAACTGTGGCTGATTGAATCCATACTTCTTGACGTCATACAAAAAGTTTTGCAGGAAACAATCTTCTTCCTTAGGTTTCCAATTGACATACAAGTACCTGAAATACGTGAAATCTTTGATGTTTATAAATCTTTGAGTTTTCTGATCCAACCAGGGATTTTTAACAATTATTGATCCGTCTTCTTCATTGTACTTTTCAATCATGTAATCATGTTCGCTAATTAAATGTAGTTGTGTACTCAATTTCTTGCTCAACGATCCAGTGCCGATTCCTAGTATAACCTTTCCTTTTGTTTTGAGTTCCCATAATTCTCTAATACTATTAGGTAATTGACCATTGACAATCTTGATAATCTGTGGCAACCAACCACTTAACAAATATGTATCATTAGCCATATTGGATCCATTGAAAACATAACCCTTCCCCATCACTTTCAAATACGATTTTTCAATTAGCGCTGGCCAATATAAATCGGGATCTGTTGACGATTTTATTATCAAATTTCTTGAATTTGGCATTGTCGGTAGTTTGGAATCGATAGTTATACTTCTGAGTGCACCATTGATTCGAAGTGATACTTTATATTTGGTTGAATTCTCATGTGGGCTGATGATATCTCGTATTGCAATATTGTTATTGATGATTGCTAAAAATGAAGAAACAAACGAACAATTTGGTAGAATATCTTGATATAGATTAGATAAATCTTCCGGATTGTCATTCCAGTTCAGTATATCTCGGTTATTATACTCCGCTATCTCTTTGGGCAATTGTCGGAGTACTTGATCTGCATCCTCGTAATCAGCTTTTTTGTCGATGAAGATCTCATTATTGGAATCCAATTTCTCGTCAAACTGAATCACCGGAGGGAACATGTTTTCTGGGGATATTTTCGACGATATCCAAGTTAACTTGTCCGAAACACTTCTAGGTGCTTTAGTAATCGTGTCATAGTAATTAAGTGTAAATTGGGACAAGGACTTTACGTGGGGTAGGTGCTTGGATTCTTTGGTAATTGCGTTCAAGATTTTCACTGCTTCCAAGCATTCTTTCCTTGCCTGTTTTGTATCGTCAATAGATATATATAAATGGCTCCTTTCCAAGTGATACAAGTATTGTTCAAGGTTCATAGTATGACTGTGCTGATTTCAGCAATATATTTCTCTCCGACACGGTAATACAGCATGAATTTTTTTTTTTTCGTGTTCGAATGTTGTTATTGTTGTTGTTCAGATCTGTGATTGTAACATGGCTCCATCAACAACATCACCATCTCCACCAAGGCTATCACCAGTCAAGTTATTTGCCTTTATCTGTTTATTCCGAGTATTCAACTCCTTAATAATAGAGACCTTTTTCCAGGCAGATGAATTTTTCCAGGCTTTGGAACCAGCTCACCATTTCGTATACGGGTACGGGTACTTGACATGGGAATGGAAACAGCAATTACGATCATCAATTCATCCATTGATTTATGCAATTGGTTATAAATTAGCAGGTGACAACCGTACATTAGTTCATGTTGTTCCTAAGATTATAAGTGCTTTGATAGCAACAATTGGGGAGTATAACCTTTACAAGTTTGTTGAATCTTACAATAGTAGTGAAAACTTGGCATGGATCACATTAATGATGTCCTTGTTTAATCCATTCAACTGGTATGTCTCAACAAGATCATTTTCAAATAATTTGGAAACGGTGTTGACTATTTTGGCATTGAGATACTGGCCTTGGCACAAGAAAATCTCCGAAAACTGGTATTTGAGTTTGGGGTTTGGCCTAGTCAGTTGCATTATTCGTCCCACAAATGTGTTGATATGGATTCCACTAGGTATTTGGTTATTGATCAACGCCAAAATTACCATCAAATGGGCCGTGCTCTCGATTTTTGAAGTTGCCATAATCATGGTTCTCAACACGGGATTGGACTACTATTTCTACCAGCAATTGACGTTCCCATTGTATAACTTCCTTGAGTTTAACGTCATAAAGAACCTATCAATATTTTATGGAACAGCCCCGTGGCATTTTTATATATTCCAAGCAATTCCATTAATGTTGATGCTTTATTTGCCTTTGACGTTATATGGATTAGAAAAGAGTATTTTGCTAATTACTGGTGTTTTTTACCTTGTCGGATTCTCATTAATTCAGCATAAAGAGTTTAGGTTCATTTATCCATTGCAGCCAATCTTGTTATACTTCACTGCCAGAGGATATAGCAAACTAAAACCAAAATATGTAATAGTCGGGATTTTCGTTAATATTTTGATTGGGCTATTTTTTTCCAATATCCATGAAAGGGGTGTTATTGATGTTGTCAATTACCTACAAGAGTCCAAGTCTATGGGATTTATTATGCCTTGTCATTCCACACCATGGCAAAGTCATTTCCATGATCCAAATTTGAATGCGTGGTTCTTGACATGTGAACCACCATTGCATTTGAATAATCCAAGTTTAGAGGAAATCAGGGCTTATAGGGACCAGTCTGATCAATTCTACGACTCTCCTAAGAAGTTCTTAGAAGCGCATTTGGGTGAAGATTTGCCATACCCAGATCATTTGATAGTATTTCAACCGTTAGAGAATTTGATAAATGAGGAGTTAGGTATGAACTACCACGAGTGTAAGAGGTTTTTCAATAGTTACTTTCATTGGGATAGCCGAAGAAATGGCGATGTTATAGTTTATTGTAAAAACAGTGTATAGAGTTATTTGGTTTTGTGTACAAAGACCTAATTTTTTTTTTTCTAATCTCCTTAGCACATAAATACGAATCTGACATTTACCTCCGAAGTTTTCCACATGGATAGGACTGTAGTGGTTATATCAGCACAATGGATAGAGAAGGGGGAACGGGGGAACAGGGGGTTGTAGATCGTTTGGAGCTTATAAATACCACAACAATTGCTGTCATTAAAAGTATCCTTTGTTTTTTTTTGTCTTTGGAAGAACCATACCAACAATTCTTCAACCATTAACGTTGTCTTTTTTTCGGAGGGAAATTGAACAAAATTATCACGAATACTTTTTGTTCTCATTTTTGCAACACTTGCGGGATAATGGAACTCATCATCAACAACTTTCTACAATGATCTCCGGACAATAATGTTCCTACTGAACACATCTTTCCTGATTATGGGAGACATTAATCAGGTGTTGGTTAAGAAAAATCTCCCCGCTCATGTCATGTTACGCCAGGAACCTTTTTTTCAAATGTCAAACTTTGAGAGCAATAATTGATCTTTTCGGAGTTCAGAGATAACGATTATCTATCATCAGCTGAGATATAGGTGGGGCTGAGTTTCATAAACGCCAGTTATGAGTAACAGTTTTTAGCAAGACATTATTGACGATTGTACTATAATGGCAAAAAGTTGATCTCAAACAGATGTAAATTTTTGACGGGTGATTTCGGAGTTGTGTTTCCCAAATTTCCCATCAGTTTTAGGGGGGGATCCAAGTTGAGCTTTAATTCTCGGTCTTAGCATCAGGTGGTGCCGTGTTGTCGAAGCTTTGTGTCATTAAAATGATTTTTTATGCCTGATTTAACACGTGAGAAGTTTTTGGCTAGTATTTTTTTTTTGTTTTTTTCGCTGGTTGGACCTCCGTGGAAAGCACGCCCCGGGGGGTTAGGGTCAAACCACCAATTTTGCTATGGACATGAGACTAAGTACCAGGGAGAGAAAAAACAGCTGTTGTCACGGATATTGAACATGTGACCTATGATCTGGGTATACCGGTTGATACTTGTCCTTTAAAAAAAATAAAATGCAACAATCTAAAAAAAATAAAGAAACTCGGAAAAATCATAGAAATAATCCATACAAAAATCCAAGCGTAGTTGGGTTTTCGGTAATTAATGTCCATAGAGATATTGGTATGAGAGAAACGGCACAGGGAATCCTAAGAGTGTTAATTGTCTATTATCTATAGAATATTCCTCATAGAAGAGTGGTTTTTTGGTGTACTATTTAATCAACCTGATTTATCCGAAAACTGTTTTTTTTTTTTTTTTTTTTTTTGGTTCTGTAATTTTGTTTCACACCACTCCACGAATTAATCCTCTCACCAGTTGCGCAGTTGCGAAAAAAATTCATTCCAAAACAAAGATTCTCCTGATTGATTGTGCGGTATTAATTTTTCTCTTTCGTTTTTTTTTTTTTAGTGAGTCCATTACTTGGTTAACATTTCATTTTTGCACATTTTTCTTCGTTCATGCATGCATCTTTTTCAAAATCGAGAATTCTCAGATATGTGAGTCTGCCCACTCCCTATAATTGCTTAGGATCCACTGTCTCCCGAAACATCTATAAAAGCAGGTTGCTTTCCCCATATTGTTATCAATTCCAATCCATTTTTTCTTCTTCCTTCTACATCAAGAGGTCATTTCATAAAATGTCTACCATCCCAAAAACTCAAAAAGCTGTTATCTTTGAAACCAATAGTGGTCCATTAGAATACAAAGAAATTCCAGTTCCAACTCCAAAAGCCAATGAATTGTTGATTCACGTCAAATACTCTGGTGTTTGTCACACTGATTTGCACGCTTGGCACGGTGACTGGCCATTGCCAACTAAGTTGCCATTGGTCGGTGGTCACGAAGGTGCCGGTGTCGTTGTTGCCATGGGTGAAAACGTCAAAGGTTGGAAAATCGGTGATCTTGCCGGTATTAAATGGTTGAACGGTTCTTGTATGGCCTGTGAATTCTGTCAACAAGGTGCTGAACCAAACTGTGCTGAAGCTGACTTGTCTGGTTACACCCACGATGGTTCTTTCCAACAATACGCTACTGCTGATGCTGTCCAAGCCGCCAAGATCCCAGTTGGTACTGACTTAGCCAATGTTGCCCCAATCTTGTGTGCTGGTGTCACTGTTTACAAAGCTTTGAAAACTGCCGACTTATCTGCTGGTCAATGGGTTGCTGTCTCTGGTGCTGGTGGTGGTTTAGGTTCTTTGGCCGTCCAATACGCTGTTGCCATGGGTTTGAGAGTCGTTGGTATTGACGGTGGTGAAGATAAAGGTGAATTCGTCAAATCTTTGGGTTGTGAAGTTTTCATTGATTTCCTTAAAGAAAAGGATATCGTTGGTGCCGTTAGAAAGGCTACCGGTGGTGGTCCACATGGTGCTATCAATGTCTCTGTTTCCGAAAGAGCCATTGACCAATCCGTTGAATACGTTAGACCATTGGGTAAAGTTGTCTTGGTCGGTTTACCAGCTGGTTCTAAAGTCAGTGCCTCCGTTTTCGATGCCGTTGTCAAATCCATTGAAATTAAAGGTTCTTACGTCGGTAACAGAAAAGATACTTCCGAAGCCGTTGACTTCTTCTCTAGAGGTTTGATCAAATGTCCAATCAAGATTGTCGGTTTATCTGAATTACCAGAAGTCTTCAAATTGATGGAAGAAGGTAAAATCTTGGGTAGATACGTTTTGGACACTAACAAATAAGCTAATCGTCCCTGACTACTGTTAATAGATTTGAAATATTATCAAAGTAATGAGTTTATGACACCAATTTGATGTCTTATAAATATATAAATTGTCAATTAAAATTTAACCGTTTTTTTAATATTTAAGAATTGTGGTTAGTGCATATACCGTTTATTTTTAAAGGCTTTAACTACTAAACTTTGTTTTGTTTCGTTTCGTTTCTTTTTTTTTTTTTGCGCTTGGACTCTCCTAAAATTATTCACGTGATATATTGGGGTCGGAACATGTGTCTGAACGAAAGCTCATATAATGGTCATAGTACACGACCGTATAGTCTATAAATACATGTAAGATCTAGTATCCCGAGTTGTCTCGGTACTTCGAATTAGAATCTCGGAGGATGTTTTGATAGCATGATAATATGCCAAGTGCAAATTATATTCAGTGTTGAACTAGACAACAATATACACCAGTATATGTGTACTACTTGTAGCACCACTAGCCAAGTTGTTAATGTAATATACTTATCACCTATAAGAAATATCAAATTCTACTTTTTCTCAAGTTGATCAAGTTGATCACGTAACACATTGAACTGAATCTGATTAGTCAAGATTTCGTCATTGATCAACTCTATAGTTTTATTCTTCTCTTTAATCTCTAACCCCAACCCATCTACTTTATTTTTCAATTTGGCGTTTTTATTTTCTAGCGATTTGATAATAGTCGATTGTTGGTGGATTATCGATTCCAATTTCTCATTGGTTATGGTGGATTGATTTAGACTTTGGATTAGTTCGTTGTTCTCGGTCTTCAATATCAGGTTCTCTTTAAGTATGAAATCATCATGGGATTGTACGGGTTGTTTGGAATTGGGGGATGTCAACGAAGGTGATGGGGAAGAAGAAGATGCCGATGAACTAGTTGCTGGGGATTGTGTTGCTCCTCCTGCTGCTGCTGTTGTTCCACTTGCCCTTGAACTTGTAGAGGATATTTTTTGGGATAGTTGATTGAAGGCTATAAAGTATGAGGAGTTTTGTTTCTCTTTGTCATCTCGTAGGCTCAATTCTTTTAAGATATCCTGGGTCCAATTGCTCGTCATTTTTGAGTGGTATATGTGTGCAACTTGGGATAAATAATTATTGTTGGTTGATATGCGAGATCCTGAAGACTAGTTTTTTTTTTTAATTTGGTGTGTTTTGTGCGAAGGAGAAAAATTGAAAGTCTCTCCTAGTCACAACCTTGTTATCTAATACATACACTCAGATTGTGATCGCCATCAACAAGAACACTTATTGAAATATGTCCTCTGTAATAGAGGATAACACTAATGAAGAACAGAGAGATATAATAAATGACGAATGTGGGAATCAACAGGAACTACTACTACATCAACAACAGCCGCAACAAGATCACCAACAACTGCTGCTTGTGCTAAGAGACCAGCAAGTTGATAAACAACACACTCAAGAAGATACAACAGCTTTTGAACAACCACAGCAAGATCTATATCAAGTACAACAATCAAGAATATCATCATGGTTTTTTTGGAGGAGTCTGCAAACGGTTGTGGTCCAAGAAACTGCACCTCAAGAACAAGAGCAAGAGCAAGAACAAGGGGTGGTTGATCTGAATCCGCCGCAGATTGAAATTCTAGAAACTCAACCATTTATGCCACCGGAACAGCCTTCTTCATGGTGGCCATCGCTATTTTCATTTTCATCAAGTGCCCCGAATACCACTCAAGTGACAATAGCTTCTGAGCAGCAATCTGAAACGACACCATTGTTGCAGAATTCAAAAGAGACAAATACACAACCTCAGACATCATGGTGGGGCTGGATAACTGGTTCTCAAGTAACTGCTGGCGAAGGAGAAGAAGATGATGAAGAAGAAGATACTTCAAATATATCGAATTTGGAATTATACAAGTCTGCAAAGGCAACTATTGAATCGTCAAAATTTGAGTCACATCACTATATATTCAAGAGTTTGATCAATTGCAAGAATATCGAACTATCAGTATTTAACTCATTAACTGAAGATAACCCTGTGTCATATAACACGAGAAAGAAGCCATTACTTGCAACAGAAATATTAGAGAATTCTATTAACAATGGAACAAACAGAGCAGAAAGTGTGTCCAGCATCGGAAGTTTTAACAAAGACTATAATGGCAATCTTGTTAATCCTTTATTTGACGATAACTATAGAAGGATTACTTTGAAAACAAAGTTAAGAATTTATTCACAAGATCTAATATGTGGGTACAAAAGTGAATTTCATTTGTATAAGGAAAGAAATATCACAAACACAAGGACGAAGAAGATTAAAAGAATAGCAGTTATCGGGGTTCATTCATTTTTACCAAATAAGATGGTGCGGGCACTAATTGGAACAAACACAGGGAATGCAAACAAGTTTGTTAATAAGGCATCGAAAGCAGTGGTGAATTGGTTAAAGAAGAACAACCCAGATTTCGACATAAATGACTACATGATTGAAACTTTTGCTATCGAAGGTGAAGGGAAGATAAATGATCGAATTGAAAAATCCATGAAATTGTTACAAAATTGGTTAGATGTTTTGGAAAGCAGTGATTTAATCTTTATGGCAAGTTATGGGACATCCTGCAATTTATCAGTTTGTTTATTTTCGCAAATGTTGATTGAATTCCAGCAACTACAAAAGATCAAGCATTTAGGGTTGTTGTGTATGAATGGAAACTTGAATGGACCTCTTAACGGAATTGACTCGAAATTGGTGGTTCGAGCATTCAGTAGTAGTGAGAATGAAATAATCCGAGAATTGTTTGAATTTAAGAATAAAAGTAGCAAACTCACAAGTCAGTTGAATGAATCAATCAAGGTCTTGATTGATAACAATGTCAAGATCACATTTACTGGTAATTCAGATGAGTTGAATTTCATTCCCTTGACTTCATCATTAGGGTTGCAATTCAAGCATCCAAATATCAGAAGGAATATTTATAATCTGGAAGAGAAATCCATCCCATTTGTATCTAGATTGTTGAATATTTTATGTCTAATGAGGAACCTTGGGTATTGTAATGATTATGGGTTAACTAGAGATTTAAGCGATAAGCTAGAGCTGAATCAGTCATCATCATCGTCTATACCAATGTACTTGGAAGATAGAATTTATGATGAGGCTATTAATTTTGCATTAGAAACTACCAATTTGATCCATAAGCATGACCATGAGTTATTAATCAAGTATAGTTCAAAGCCCAATCCAGATGACAACTTTTATAACGTATTACCGTGGAACTTGCGAAGCTTATTTCAGGATTTAATGAGGATAAAACATATTAATAGCTTGAAGTTGATTGTTGATTTAATTGAAGATTTTAATAAGTGGGAACCGTTAGCAAACGGCAACAAGAATCTTAAAGATATAAAGTACTGTCTAAGTTTTTTAGAAGATTTTGATCTAACAGAATTACTATTATTTTGAGCCGTACTTCGTTTAGTTTCAAATGTACACGTACATATACTTATATATGAGAACAGAAGAGAAGGAAAGGATATGTCGATTCGACTAGACTATGTTTGACTGGGCTAGACCGGCCTGTTATCCCGATGATCTTATATGCGACTTGTGAACAAATAAATTTGCCTTGGCGTGGGGGAGAGGACGAAGAAGAACTTGAAGGTGTTTGTGGGACTCTTTTGTTCTAAGTTTCAACTCGCCGTGTTTCGAATTTGACCCATACTAGTGCATCGCATTCATGCATTGGTAAGGTGTGTCGGTGAACAATCTACTTCATTACATACTGGATCTTCCTGCGGTGTAATCCCATACATTTTGTGCTACTGTTCGTAGATGCAAAATTCAAAAAAAAAAAAAAAATGCAAAGCCTTAAAGCCACGCTGCATAGCAACTAGACAATAAAGGACAAACCCGATTTGAAATTGTCTACACCTGCTTAAAGAGTTACTCTTGCTCCTGAACGGTGAGTCAGTAAGCCAGCCTAAACTGTTTCACTTAGAGAATATTGAAAGCCTTGTAATATTCGTTTGATAAAAGTTTGTAGATATGTAGGATCTTTTAGTTGCAGGATGTAGAGTTTTATCTGTCTCCATAACTATAAGATCTTGTTTTAATAAATACCAGCAAATTCTGCCATTGAAAATGTTGTTATCATCAAGCAAATGCATTTCCTTTATCTTTAAAACAAAAAAAGGGGGAAAAAAGAAAGACAAGAATCTGACAGGATTTGTTTTTCTTGAGACTCCTCCTTATTCGGAGTTTGAATTCCAGTTAATCTTTTGTGGTTCATTAAGAGTTGGTCCCGGAATTCAACTCCTAAAACAGAGCGAAAATCTCACCGTCCGGTGATAAGCAACTACCATGACGAAAGAAGGGAAATCAAGCTAAGGCAGAAGCAAAAAAAAAAAGAAAAATACTGCAACCTTTAATGCAAGGCCAGAACTCCCAAAATAAAAGCAAAAAAACGGTGATAGTTCAAAAAATCTATGAAGAAAGGGATCACTAAAATAAAGAGAGAAAAATGTCGTACAGGTAATGCAGAAAGTATATGTACCATTTAACTAGATCAACCTCACGTAACCACCAATATCCTGCTTTGTGGTTATTTTATTGGTACTTTCTTTTTTTGTTTTTGCTCATATTCATGAAGCAAAGAAGTTATGAATACAACATCCTACTAAAAATATGTTCTGCATACAGTAAGCTTTTTTTTTCAATATTATTGTAACTGTTTAGTCTGCCAATTGTTTTTTTTTTTTGGTAGGGTTATACTAAAACAGGAAAGATATCTTACGAGGTTTGTTAGGTGTCTTTTTGTAGTTTTGTGGTAGTGGACAAGACTCCCTTTAACAAAAATGAGATTACAATGGTTACAATGTTTCACATGTTGTTTAAAGGGCTTGTGTCATGTCTCTGTTATATGTGTATTTGAATGTGTGGTATTGTGTTGTCTTTTTCTTATTCCTCTCTTTTAGTGTAGCAAAAATTTTTTTTTTTTTAGCAAAAGAGAGGAATATTACTGAGCAGATTTCAGATTTTTTTTTGCATAAAGTGTCACAAAACATTGGAAAACTTCAGAGATTTACCGAGGAATAAAGAAGAAAGAAAATAAAAAGTAAAAGTTAGATTTCGCTTCTTGCTTCCTCTTTTAGACCAAACGCAATTGGCCTCTTGCTTGCAAACAAGATGCGTTTGGACTGTATCACAAACGCAAAGATACACGAGCGAAGAACACAAGAATGTAATGGTGAGAATGTATTGGGCCATTCAAGGAACGTGACAAACAAATCGTGGGGGCAACAACGACAAGAATAGGAGCGCTGACGGGATCCAAATTAGATCAATGGGAGTAAAAATATAATAAAAAAAAAGAAAACAAGTAGTAGATTGATGTACATCATATATTACAAACAATGACGGAGATGAGCGGGACGGATTCCTCTTGTTGTATTCAATTGTTTCAGAAAGTATAAAGGTTGTTGTTTCTCTTGTTGTTGCTGTTGGTGAAGTTCTATCCCTAACAGTTGAGTAGGGAGTGCCAAACATTGTCTAAATTTCATGTTAGACGAAATCAAAAAACAAAAAGAACAAAAAAAAATCCCCCAATCCAAGCCTACTAAAACAAACAATGTGTAGTTGGAAAAGAAAAAAAAAATAGAGCAGTTGGTTAGCTTTCAAACAAAGACACAGAAATCTTTCATAACGTTGGCTTTGTTTATAATGCAGCTAATGACAATATGTTCAATGCGGACATACTCGGTATTATGGGGGGACGGAATTAGAATTAGTTGTACATGGCCTTGAATTTGAATAAATGCCGTACTTAAATATGCTTTCTTCATGTCATATTCCAATAAGGATCAGTGCACATGCATCCCATGGTCTACTCGGTTGTTCTTGCATCTCTTGAAGTGTTAATTAGTAATTTTGTTAGTCAGACGATGAATCACCAACCGGAAAGGCGAATAAATGAAAGAAAGAAAAAAAGAGAGAACAGGAAAGAAAAGAAACGGAATAAACGAAGGAAGAAAACAAAGTCCAGGAAATGTGCATCGGCGATACATTTGTTCATTATTCAAGGGGGTGTATCGGAATTATTTAAATCGAAGAAAAGATAAAAAAAAAATAAAATTAAGGAGTCTGTCGGACATATATCAAACATAAGGGATGCCCTGGATAATCGGAAAGAACTGAACAGGACAGAATATAACATAACAGTTCATGAGGCACGGATTCCAGGCGTACAATTACAAAATGATTTGCAATCGAATACATCCTTAACGGATTGAAGCGAGAGAAGGAATTTTAAGGATATTTGGAAGAATCATTACTGTTATATTTTCTTTTTAGGACAATGAAGTTTTCTCTTGCTTTGATGGGCAGCAGAACCAAACAATCCAATTTTCCTTTGATTTGCAAGCAAAGAAAACTTTAAAAAAAAAAAAGTCGTATGAGGAATTAGGGATGGTTATGATACATGATGGTAGAAACAATAGGCGGCGAAATGGGCCGAACTGGCAGGAAACCTTATACCTAACCACTGGATAATACTCCTTTTGTTTTTAAACTAGGTTCATACAATATTCTAGATTTTGTTGTCGTTATTGTTTCCTCACAATTAGCTATTGTTGTCTTTCCAAAGATATGTACTGTAAATCATATTACTTTTCTATTCTTATTGAGAGTTTTTACCCGTTTTGCAGCATAGTGTGCGATTGTTCTCGGTCATTAGGCTCAAAAGACAATTGGGTATGTAGTACAAACAGATTGATTGAACTAATTTCACGTGACCCCAATATTTAGGGGGAAGGAAGGACTATAATGTGTGTGTTCATACATCATTAGGCTGAGAGAAAAAACTTTTTTGTTTAAAAGTTAGCAAAAGGCAAAGTACCACAAAACAGGTTATGATAAAGAAACCAGGGCGTTATCAAAAAAGAGGTTTAAGATATGCTACATCTTAAAGGGCAAGTCAAACGAAGAACGAAAAAACGAACAATCGATAAAGCATTTTTATTTTTATTTTATTTTTATTTTAGATATTTCTGGGGGGAGGGGGTTGGGCATGGAATTAAAGTAGAGGAATTTCATGATTGTCATGTATATGTAAGAGTGACTATTAATGATGAAGGACAAATCCGAGTTGTTCTTTATTTTTTTTTTTTTTTGGATTGCTGTTGTCATCAAAAGCTGAGCCAAGTTTATGTCATTGAGCGTGACAAAGAACGGAGAAGAAGGGGGTAGTGGTATCATAGATGTGTTGGTGACCCACATCAATTATGTGATAGTGACCCAATGATGTAAGGAAGGTCAGCAAGATCAAAGGACAAAGGTGGATTGGCAAAAGAATTTAGAAAAAGAAATAAAAAGGGAATCAATATTATAAATCTATTAAAAGCCGGAGAATTTATATCCTTAGATGCAAAAGAGAGGTTGAATTTCATAGTTGGGCAGGATGGCACATGAAGGCGGGTGAACATTGGTATATTCTAAACGAAAGAAACAAAACGGAACTAAACAAATCAAAAAAAAACGAAGCATGTATGTAAGTAGGAAATAGAGAAACTATAGACTAAATACTAAAAAGGAAAGGCATGGAAGGTAGGGGATGATACGGGGGGGATGAGTGGGTGGGACATTTTGTTTGGACTAAGTAGTGTAGCATAGGTACGAGAAGTAACTGATTATCGGATATATATTTTTGCAAAAGTCGGCCGAAGAAAAAAAAAAAAAGGAACAAGATAAATAATAATTTGGTTTCTTTTTGAAGCACGGAAATGGATGATTCTATACTTATGACTGAATTGTTATTATATTCAGAACAAAGGCGTAATGAAGAATCAGATGTTGTTCCATTGCACATGGTCTTTCTCTGTGGGAATGCGTCACCATGAGGAAATACTTACGTTTGGGATTAGGCGGAGCATGGTACCGTAGGACGACTCAAGTATACTGCAAGTCTAAACTGAGACAAGACAACAGGCCAAATGTCGTCAAGTTGAAAGCAAAAAAAAAAAAAAATTTACAATTGTTAGCCAGTCGTGTGTTTCACAAAACAGAATTCCAGGGAGACAACGACACAAAGCATCGTGATGCGCGACAGGCTAAAGTCACATAAGAACTACCAATTGTTTGGACTTGTATGGGAGTTCATTTTCCGCATTCATCTATCTTGACACTAACCAAAACCTCAGATTCACTTATCTTATTGTAAGCAGCTTACACAAACATTTCTCAGCTTCAGACGTAACAAATCCTATTTTGTATTTTTTGGTATTTGTTTCCTTTTTTTTATCTTATCCTGCCCATTATCTATCTATAGGGGGCATTTCTAAGTTATGTTTATTTTATATGAGGGCTAGTGGAGAGGGGTTTCGAGGTGAAAAGAGACGACACACCAAGAAAACACCTTCTTCAAGGGAATCGAACAAAAACGGAAAACGATCCACACAGTTTCCTCTGTGTGTGTGCGTGTGTGTTATGTATGTTGTGTGGTAAACTTAAATAAAAATAAAAATAAAAATATTAAAGTAGCTTACACTAAGTTAATTATGTGCATATTCACAACCTTCAAATATAAAATATCAACAGTAACAACAATGCAAAGCTAAGTTAAGTTTATTTAACTTACCTTTAGTGAAGTTGCATTTCCTTTAGGCTACAAGCACGGCAATTTCCATATCGCTAATATAGTAGTGTACTTGGCAACAAAACACACACACACACAGTGCGCCCAAATAGTGCGCCAAGAAGTTCGTACTCAAGGAACACAAAAGCTCCAAGACTTTTTTTCTACATTTGATATGTAGAAAGGGTAAACTACATCAACAATTAGATGTTGTGCAACAATAGAAATGAAAAAGAAATTTTGTGCGACATCCACAAAAACGAAGGGAAAAATATGCGACATTCGTTTTTTTTTTTTTTTCCTCCTTGCACTAAGTAGGTCTATAAATATATCAACACTTCTCCTTGATGTTTCCTCCTTCATTTTTTTTATACCTATTTTAAAGGTTTCCTTCTATTTCTTCTCCTTCTCTTCTTTCCTTTCTCTTGTGTAAGACCAACGACTATCAGCCAACTTCACTGTACTATTAATTACCACTGTCATAATTGTTACAACAATCACTGGTAATACCAAAAACCCCAAAAACCATCAACTACAAAAACAAAAGGCGATCCCACGTTTGTGTTTTCCTATACACTTTATCCATATTTAATTTTCGTCTTTCATATTGCAGCCAAAACACTTCACTTGCTAATACCAATTGAAGAGATATAATTATACTGCCATATTAAGCTCAATATTGCATCAAGATTGGCTTTCTTTTTTTTTTATCGATACAGGTATAGAAAGAGACAAGAAAATCAGACATTGAAGAAGAGAGAGAAACAAAAAAAAAGAAATATTTTGCGACACTCAAAAAGCACAAGGCACGACAAACACTAGATTTGACGACATTTCTGTTTTCTATTGTGTATTTCCGCCCATTGTTGTTCCTCCGTTCTCCTTCCCTCCGAAATTTTCCTTTGGCTTTTAAAAACTTTTTTTTTTTATTAAACCTCCTGTTTCGGAAACAACCCTATTGCAATTGGAAATAATTTTAACTGAACCATGTCCATGTCACTAGAATCACCAGTGCATACACATACACAACCACATCCACATTCCACATCATCACTGGTGGAGCCACCAACTCAACCTGCACAGAAAAGAATAAGAGCTACAGGTGAAGCATTAGAATTCTTGATTACCGAGTTCCTGAAAAATGCCAACCCATCCCCAGAACATAGAAAATTCATTAGCCAGAAAGCTTGCATGAATGAAAAAGCAGTCAGAATCTGGTTTCAAAATAGAAGAGCTAAACAAAGAAAAGTAGAACGTCAAAGATTGAAAATAAACGGCGCAGGTGCAACTGACTTCACTACTGGCTTAATGAAAATGTCAGCTAATTCCATTCCAATTCAAATCAATGATAAATACTGCTTCATAAATTGTTCGTCGCTAAGCGTCGGTTCTTGGCAAAGAATAAAAACTGGTGTATTCAATGAAGATCTATTAAAGAAGAACCTCCACAACTTGTCTCCATTTGTTTTAAACCAAGTCATGAGTAATGTGGATTTATTGATCATCTTAAGTAAAAAGAATTCCGAATTGAACTATTTCTTCCTGGCTATTTCCAACAACTCAAAAATCTTGTTCAGAATATTTTATCCTTTGAATTCAATTATCAAATGCTCGGTATTCAAAAACAACTTCAACAACAGCTTAGAGAATGCAAGTGAAATTAGATTGAACTTAAGCTTCCAACCAAAATTTTCTGTCTACTTTTTCAATAATGATACTTCTCCTGGTGCTATGCAAAACCAATGGTCTATTTGTGACGACTTCTCTGAGGGCCAACAGGTCAGTCAAGCATACACAAAGATCCATGACGGAATCATTGAAGAAAATACTATTCCACACGTGTTGGTGGGTTCCACCAATGCTCTTCAATTTTTGAGCAACTACATCCTGCAACACCAACAGCAACAACTCCAACAACTCCAACAACATTCTCCAACTGTGTATGATACCATTGCAACCAATGTCATAAACAAATCCAACCCACTTGACTTGGAAAATGACAATGACTACGACTTGAACTCATTGTTAGATCAACAAGGTTCAATAGATACCCCAACTACTTTCACACCTCAACAAGCTCACACTGGTGGTATCAACACCACGACCATCAACACTAACACCTCCGCCACAACAACCACCACTAATTTCAATGAATCACCATTTTCAGTCAATTCCGGAAACCACTTCTATGAGTCCGAAACATCCAATTCACCACAAAATTCATTAAAGAAAATGAACAGTAATACTAACAATGATAATTCATTATTTGCAGGTATAACAAGATTCAACACCACCGAAACTTCTCCAGTTGAAGATATTTTGTTTGGAATTGAAAAACAACAACCACAAGTACAACCAACAATTATCGAAAATACAAGTTATACACACGTAAAAACCAATTCTGGTGATGCTTCGAATGATGCTGATAATTTCATGTGTGATAACGAAACCACCGGGAAAGATGATTATAACGATTTTGGTGATTTCATGGAAGGTTTTGATTCAACTAATCAAAATTTTGAAAGTTTCATTGATTTTGGAAATTAACTCATAAAATAGCAACTACTACCACCACCACCACCCACATAACAACAGAACAATGTTCAAGAATATTTTGCATTTATAGATTTTTATTTCCCATCCGCTTATCGCCATTATATTTGGCATCCATTTTTAATTCATTCATTTCATTATCTTCCCTGTTTCATTTAATGCTTTTATTTTTTTTTTTTTTATTTTATTCATTCAACAAAGTTTTATAAATCGTCGCAAAGAAAAGTCGTTTCTTTATTATTTTTTCAACAAAAAGGTTCCAAGTCTCTGTTATATTTAGATTGTAGTTAATATATGTATTCATTTCTGTGCATCTGCCATCGATACTGTAGCTACCAATTTACTCACTTGAATTTATTGGTGTTCGATATAAGCGAGAGAACCAAAAAAAAAAGTTATTCACAAAAAAATAAAAAAGAACAAAACTATGAAAGGATCTAAAGGTATTATCTGTTGCCAACGATGATACGGCTGATACGACACGCTTCAACGTCTGTTTCTACGAGCAAACCAACGCTATTGTCCATTCTTCCTTCGAAGAGGACCATCAATAGAATATTGTTCGATAACAATGCTAGGTTGACGTATAAGAAAATGATTCCTGTATTATCCAACGTTTATGAAAATTTGACAACTCCTGAAAAGATCACCATTCCTGGGTTTGTTAAAGGTTCCGATTTAATGGACTTTAGAACCTTATTAAGTACAATCCGAAAATTGACTAATTCGACCAATAAAAACTTACTTAATTTAGAGAATGAATTAATTGAACAATCCGCAGAACTTGGTGATTTAGATGCAATTACCATCCTATCATTTGAGACATTGGGTAAAAAAGACAAAAACAAAGAAGATACCGATTATGCAAATAAGTTGATCAAAGAGTTAGTGGAGTTGGAACACCCATTAGTGTTTAAACTTGCCGGTGATTTGGCATGGTCCAAGAATGCTCATGTTCAAGCAATTGATTTCTGGAAGAGATATGTTAATCTTGTACCTGCGTCGGAGCTATCGAGTCAGGTTTACTTTAATTTGGGATACTATTATTTCACCTACTTGACTAAACCGGACTTGGTGGCAAGTAAATTGTATTTTGAAAAGAGTATAAATGTGGGGGATATTAAGGACGATTACACTGTCAAGAGTCACTACTACCTTGGACAAATGCATGTTGATACCAATCCTAGAGTTGCAAAGTACCACTGGGAGATAAGTTCAAGTAAAGGATTGAAAGAGAGTTATTCCAGTTTGGGGTTTTTGGAAATGAATGTGTTTAACAATTACGATCAAGCCGCGGAATGGTTTCAACTAGGGGTAGAGTTGAACAATGATATGACCTGTTATATTGGAATGTTTGATTGTTACATCATGACAAAGAAATGGAAATTGGCTAACAATATTTTGGGCAAAATATATGGGATTGAAGAGAAAATTAATCAACTGAAAACCAGAAAAAATATCCCGGACAATATCAAAGCAAGCATCCAGTATAATGAAGCAATTATGAAAACGTTTTTAAGTACAAGAAAAGATGATATAAACCTAGTACATAGTAATATAGTATAGCACTGTAAATAGAGAACAAACAAACAAACAAACAAATAGTTTTACGAACTACTTGCAAAGTTTAATTGTGACACGTATTGCTCTTTCAACGTCATAGGTTGTGTATTTGCTCTCATCATAAGACGTTTCATCTGCAGTGGCTGACTGCTAGATTCCATAGAGTCTTCCCCAAATTGACTTTCCTCACTAGGAAGCAGGATTTCTGGTTCCTTTTGGTTAAACCAAAAATGCGTTAATGTTTGTTGAACATTATATCTTTCAGTAGGGTTGACGACCAACAAATTACTTATTAAATCCAATACAACGTCGCTGATATCATCCCAATAGGGGGAGTAGAATGCATATTGACCGGTTAAGATTTGTTCTTTCATGTTTGGGGGACCCAATTCATCACTAAATGGAGGAAATCCACATAAACAAACATACAACAATACCCCCAGGGACCATAGATCAACTTTTGTGGTATACTTCCTTGAATCGTGCGTCAAGATTTCTGGAGCAACATAAGCAGGTGTTCCACATAAAGTGTTGGTGAATTTCAATTCCCCAATAAACTTTGCTAATCCAAAATCTGCTATTTTAACTCGCACATCATATTCATCGTCATCCCAGGGTCCCGTTTGGTTCTGGTGGGGGTTGGTCTTGGGTGTAATATCAAGCAATATATTTTCAGGTTTGATATCTCGATGGATTATATCATGATCATGGAGGTACTTCAACCCGGATAATATTTGTCTGAAAAATGCCTTGGTTTCGTCAACCCTTAATTTTGATTTATTAACAATTCTCTGAAACAATTCCCCACTATTCATTTTCTCCAACACTAAGTACGTATTGACTGAATGGTTATTTATGGGCTCAACATAATGGTTAACAAATTTGACAATATTTGGATGGTCTATGCTCAACAATAAGTTCATTTCTTGCTGCAATTTTTCATCTTCTGATTTGCTATTTCCACCTGATTTGTTGGGATGGAAAATCTTTACAGCAACAATTTTCCCAGTTTTTTTATCTTTGGCTTCTTTAACTACAGCATAATGCCCCGAACCCAATTGCTTACCTAGTATATAATCATCGAAAAATGAACCTTTCGGCCTTTTATCATCATCATCTCCATCTGCTTCTAAATCTTTGATATATCGGAACACAAAGCTTCCTCCAGTACGGGCAAACGTAACCACGTCACCACTTTTTAATACAACGCTGGAACCTTTACCCAAAAGTTCGTTATTGATTTTCAACCCGTTCGATGACAAATCGAAAATACTCAAATGTTCACCACTTTGAACTGTCTTGATAAGGACCAATTTGCAATGTTTGGAAGATACGTCAATGCCTTGAATTTTCAAGTCACACGAGCTACTTCTTCCGATATGTATAATTTCTTTTCTCGGGATATCCAAGCTTTTACTAGTTCCCTTAGTAGGATAGAGCCTGGCTATTATCGAGTTTTGGGAGTCTTCAGGGATGGTTGTTGGTTTCTTGTTGGATGAAGATTCCAATTCATCTTCAAGGAGTTTCTACAGTGATGAGCAGTTAGTAATTCGAGAGCATAAGGTATTCTCTATACTATAGTTGTCATCACATACCCTTTTTCTAACTAATGACATAATGACAATCAATCTTTTTTTTTTTTTTAATACGTGTTAGTGCTATCCGTTAAGACGTGTCAGGGGGCGGCGGCTGAGGAAAACCAATGGAATGACGGGTGGTACAGTATAAATATTTTTTTTTTTTTTTTGGAGAGCCACGATCGTTTTGGTAGAAATTTCTTTATAAGTGGAAAATCAAAACACAAAATAATCGACACAAAGAGATCAAAAAAAAAAAAATAAGTTCGCATACGCCGCGCGTCATTTCCCAATTGGGAAAGACACACAACCTGACTAACAATGGATTGTTTATTTGTAAAACACTTGAATCAGGAAAGTTATACAAAAACTCAAGATGCCTATAACATACATATACAGAATTTAACACGCGTGGTATATATGCGTGGTGTGTAGGTTTTGATCACTTTTAAGACGTGTTACTTATTCTAATAAGCAAGTTGTTAATGTCGTAGTTGCTCAATTCGTTTAGTTCATGGTTATATTTGAATCTTATGTTATTTAAGAATTTGTTATCTAGTTTCTTTTCCATTTTTTTATATTCCCTGACAGTGTTGTCGTCAATAGAATCCATTAAATCGATAGCTTGAGCAACTTTAACATAGTCTTTGTTCATGTCATTTGAAAATTCAACTCCATCTTCAGTGTTGAAATGTAAATGATGCTGCAAGATTTTGATGATGTATTCAAAATCAATGATCAATTGATTTATACCCAATCTGTTGAACTCATTATTCGTTAACACGTATTCAAATAATATGTCACACAATATGGACACAATTTTATCGGAAATCAAGAAGTAGTCCAAATTAGATAAACTCTTGTGCAAAATCGACAAGTATTCTGGCAAAGTGCTAACCAAAGACGACAAATGAGTCGAAGGCCCAGAGTCATCATTGTCGTTCGTAGTCAATTCCCATTGACTTGAATTAACGTAAACTTTCAACAACTGTTTAATTTCACTTCGGAAGAAATCTTCAAAACTCTTGTTTACCTTAGTTAACAATTCATCATACTCGCTAATAGCGGAATCGAAAATACTCTTGTCTTCGGTCATCTCCAGCGACAATCCAGTATAGGTTTTCCACAACTGGATGAATATCAATTGATCACTCCAAGTTTCCAATGCGTTGCTTATAAATTTAGCGGAACAGAAAATTTCTGTCAATATCGTCAAACCTTTTAGTAAATGTTCTGTAGTATTGGCAGGATTGTTATTGTCCTCAGCAATACTTCCTGGGATCATGTTCAACATATTCTTCAAATTGTACTTGTCATTAAACACCTTAAAGTGACCATTGATGACTTCCGAATATCTATCGATCAAACTTAATTGTATTCGTGACACGTATTGCAATTGGTATTTGACGATGCTCAATGTTTGAAAATGCGAATTTAAATTGTTCACCAACTTAACCAAACCATATGCCGAGTAAGTGGGTCTTAAAATATGTAAACTCACTTGATGATCGTTCCCTTGATAATCATAATCAATTTTGAACGATTCCTTAGTGTTGATGATCTCATTTTCAAATCGTTTGACAGCTAGCTGATGTTCAAAATCCAACCAATTCTTAACAGCATGATTGTTATCGTTCAATAAGATATCGCTGGTGATACCTAACCATTTTTGTTCTGGAACAACTTCAAAGTTATCAATATACGGATTGTATTTATACTTCTCTTTGATCCTTTGATCAAAAGAGGACAATTCAAAAATCAAGTGAGATAACAACCTCCCATTTTTCTCAAGTGAGATTGATCCATTAGGAGTTGATACTCTATTGTTAATCAATTCAATCATTTTTTCAACTTTTTTTCTCAATGGAATTAATAAACAAGTGATAATTTCATATGTTCCAATTTTATTTAATGGTCTGAACGTATCATCAACGATAATCTGCAACAAGGGCAAGTTATCCAGCAAGAAATTTTCCAAAAAATCAAAAGCCCATTCAGGTTTCGATAACTTATTTGTGTCTTTGTTAGCAGTGTTGAAGTGGTAGTTAAACCTGGTAATTATAGGTTCCAAGAGCAAGTCCAACGCCCACCATGAATTTGGATACTTTGGGGTTGAGCTGATCGATTGTAGTACTATCAAATCATGAAATTGATTCGATATTAATGTCAATGCCTGATTTGAAATTGATTTTTCACTTAACCAGTGATTCTCCTTTAATGTCTTTTGAAATACAGCTTCGAGGTTTCCCCTGCGTGATTCAAATTCTTTGTCCAACTGTACAACCAAGTCGTTATTAACTTCTTCAAGACCTGCAATCTTATCTGACACTTCTTTCAATTCAATTAATGTCAATTCCAGATTTAATTTCTCTTGAATTGATCGCCACTGGTTCAATTTTTCAATCGTATTCATCGTTTCAATTTTAGTCTCAAATTGACCTTTTAAATCAATCAATGCTGGCAATTCTCCATGATCCTCAATTATGAGATCAATGATATCAACAACATTCTCTCCATCAATGGTTTCTAGTTGTTTAACATCGTTGGTTAGCTGCAGTATTGCTTGGTCTAATTTTTCTTGATTGATCTTGGTTATTAACACTTGTTCATTATCGGAGGTTGGAGATCTTGATTTAGATTCAGCAATTTCTTTCACTTGACTTTGAAACCCCTTCAATTCTTCGATTTTATCAGATATATTGGACAAATCTTCCAACGTGGTAAGCGTCGAGTTTATATAATCCACGTCCATAGTTATCTTTGGTTTCCACTTGAAGTAACCTCTGATATTTGTTTCTTTATACACGAACTTTTTTTTTTTTTTTAGAAGCTCGAAATTACTCGTTGGGTTTGTTTGATGGAACGAAATCGAAGAAATGTAAGGACAGAGACAAAGAAGAAAAAAAAATTTTTTGCTAGATGAAAATAAGAATCAATCAACCAACCGACACTTCCCATCCCTTGCAGGAGTAATCTACCTTATTTCTAAAAATCAATTGACGCGATGCAAGCACCAGTTGTATATTTAAACACATCTACTACCAGACAACAAGGGAGACAGACCCAAGTTGCCAACATCACTGCTGCAAAAGCCGTGGCAGATATCATTAGAACCTGTTTGGGTCCCAAGGCAATGTTAAAAATGTTATTGGATCCTATGGGTGGTATTGTTTTAACTAACGATGGACATGCCATATTGAGAGAAATCGATGTTTCCCATCCAGCCGCTAAATCAATGATCGAATTGTCAAGAACACAAGATGAAGAAGTTGGTGATGGTACAACCACCGTTATTATATTGGCTGGTGAAATTTTAGCCCAAACTTTCCCATACATTGAAAAGAACATCCACCCAGTGATAATCATCAAGGCTTTGAAGGAAGCTTTGAAAGATGCCTTGGAAATCATACACGAAGTTTCAACCCCCGTGGATATCAATAACGATGAAGCTATGTTAAAGTTGATCAAAGCATCTATCGGTACCAAATATGTCAATAATTGGTCTACTAAAATGTGTGAATTATCATTGAAAGCCGTCAGAACTGTTATGGTTGAAAAAGGTGAGTACAAGGAAATCGATGTTAAAAGATATGTTCGTATTGAAAAGATTCCTGGTGGCGAAGTTACTGATAGTGAAGTGTTGGACGGTATTTTATTAAACAAAGATGTTGTTCACCCTAAAATGGAGAGATATATTGAAAACCCACGTATTATATTATTAGATTGTCCTTTGGAATACAAAAAAGGTGAATCACAAACCAACATAGAAATCACAAAAGAAGAAGATTGGAATAGAATATTACAAATCGAAGAAGAACAAGTCAAGTTAATGTGTGACCAAATCTTAGAATTCAAGCCAGACTTGGTTATCACTGAAAAAGGTGTCAGTGATTTAGCCCAACATTATCTATTGAAAGGTGGTTGTTCTGCTTTAAGAAGAGTTAAGAAATCGGACAATAATAGAATTGCTAGAGCAACAGGTGCCACTATTGTGAATAGAGTTGAGGATTTAAAAGAATCCGATGTTGGTACCAAGTGTGGCGAGTTCAAAGTCGAATTAATTGGGGACGAATATTTCACTTACTTGGTTAAATGTGAAAAACCACAAGCTTGTACGGTTGTTTTGAGAGGTGCATCTAAAGATATCCTTAATGAAATTGAAAGAAACTTACACGATGCTATGGCTGTCACAAGAAATGTTATGTTTGAACCATCCTTGTCTCCGGGGGGTGGTGCTACAGAAATGGCCTGTAGTGTCAGATTATCCGAAAAGGCTAAGACCATTGAAGGTATCGAACAATACCCATACCAAGCTGTTGCTGATGCTTTTGAAGTCATACCAAGAACCTTGATCCAAAACTGTGGGGGTAACCCAATCAAAGTGTTATCTCAATTAAGAGCTAAACAAGCCCAAGGAAATTACACCTATGGTATTGATGGAGAAAATGGTAAGGTTGTTGATATGAAAGAGTACGGAATATGGGAACCAGAAGTTATCAAGCAACAATCAATCAAAACCGCTATAGAAAGTGCTTGTTTGTTGTTAAGAGTAGATGATATCGTCAGTGGGGTACGTCAAAGTCAATAGATGCGAAGCACATGTGTATAATTTCCTAGTCTAATCTGATTTTGGTTTTCTAGTATCTATAAACTTATCTGAAATTCTTCTAATTGTAAATGTAAAAAGCGCCGACAAGATTGCAAAAGGAGGGAACAAATCTAACAAGTACCATATAAAGTTAGGTTTGATTTCATGAACCAACGACTTGACTGACTGTTGAAGTGTATTCAAATCACCAGAATTATCAATGACAATATCGGATCGGTAGTTTCTTTCATCGTTCGACATTTGACTCTCAATTCTCTTACTTACATCCAGTTCCGACAATTCAGGGTTTCTTGCCAACAATCTTTGCATTTGAATTTGCTTTTCGCAGGATAAAGTCACGGTCAATCCACAAATCAAACTCAACCCACTTTCATAAAGTAAAGGGACATCTAAAATTACCAACTTTTTTAACGTGAGATAGGCAAATACAATCTGTTTGAACATTTCCCATTTTACAGCAGGGTGAACTATGGAGTTTAAAATAGCCAATTTTTCTTTATTTCCAAACACTGCTTTCCCCAAGGCTGGTCTATTCAAGCTGCCATCTTGTGGGTTGACCAAATCTGGAACTTCGTTGCCAAAGGCAGCAACAATCTTTTTGAATGCTGGTTTGTTGGGGTATACCACTTCTCGAGCTATTAAATCTGCATCAACAACAGTCAAGTGGTATTTCTCTTTAAGCTCTTTAGATACTGTGGATTTACCACATGCAATTCCACCTGTTAATCCAATGATAAGCATAAGGGGAGGGGGGGGGGGGTTCTAGTGTGATTTATGGTTGTAACTGCAAGTGGTTGATTGTGTGATTTCTTTTTGTTTCTATCCCTCCCCTTGTCGCACTGAAAATCTAGTTGTCTTCAATATTTCCCTCCCCCAATTGAATCGATCCGGCTTAAAGAAACTGTTTTTTACAAACGTCATTAACCGAAACAAACAGATAAGGAAGCTTACATATAACTGTGATATCCGATAAATATACACAAACTTCTTCTATGATGTAGATGATTCTAAATTACCAAGAATATTCATTTCATTAGTACGTGAATTTTTTTTTGGCAACAAACCTCCCTCCATAGGGACCTTGCAAAAGAGCAAAAAAAAAAAACCCGCTCCTACATCGCACTGGTTTTCACATCGCCAAACTTGTTGCACGATGTCAAACCCTCTGAAGATCCATATACTTGGAGCTGGTGCTATTGGATCGTTAATAGCGTATGAAATAAAACACAGATTCCCGTCGGTGTTCCCCATTTTGTTGTTACGTCAGGAATCTCCTCGTATCTCATTAACCCAATCCCCCCTCTCGGTATCTAAAATAAAAAATGGTCATATGATGAATGAACAAGTCAAGGCATCATGGGCAAAGCCTCGTGACATGCATGATCAGATTGAAAATTTGGTGATTACTACAAAGTCCTATCAAACAATTACAGCAATTCGACCATATATCCCACAGATTGGGCCAAATACTAATATTTTGATTTTGCAGAATGGTATGGGAATGACTAAGTCGTTATTAGATACATATTGGACAGCAAGAAACTCGCGACCAAATATGTTCGAAGGGATCACTACTCATGGGGCATATATGGAAGGTACAATTGTTCAACATGTGGGCCAAGGATCGATTTCGATTTCTGAAGTACCTGGGAATAATCCAGAACTACCAGAGCACCAGCTTGGGTTTGAAGAGCTTCCAGATATGATAAAGTATTTTCTTCACACTGAAGCGTTGAATGCAAGCTATGTTAACTATAATGAATTCCTTTTGATGCAAATGGAAAAATTGATTATTAATTGTTGTGTCAACGCATTAACTGCATTATTTGACTGCAAGAATGGGGAGCTATTATACAGTGACCAAACTCGTTACATGTGGAAGAAAATAATCCATGAAGCCAAGGCAATTATTGTAAAAGAATACACAAACTTGAGCGACATAGAATCAGCAAATCAGTGTTTGGATGTCGATCGACTTTTATCTAAAGTTATCGAAGTTGTCAATATAACGAAAGAAAATAGTTCGTCCATGAGACAAGACGTCAGAAATTTAAGAAGTACAGAAATTGAAAATATCAATGGTTATATTGTTTACTTGGCAAGAAAGCATTCAATTAACGCTCCTGTGAATCAAATGTTGACAAACTTGATAAAGTGTAAATTGGCAGTTGACAGAGGAATAGACAGAGCTGCAGCTGAAAAGGTAATAGCTAATTAGAGTCACTGTATGTAATTTATGGATTATTTCTATTAATCAATTCCCCTGTATAAAATCTAGAACATTTTTGGCAATATATAATCTATCACGGTACAAAGAACCGATTGTTTGTTTGGTTGGATCTTCAGCATATTCTAAATACTGATGAGTTTCAGCTTCGTGGATTACTTTCTTCAAAATGGCAGCTAATAGTATATTTGAATGGTTTTTAAACACTTCTCCATCGTTTATACCATTTATTAATGCATTTAACCTTCTAGAATTCTTGGGATCCCTTTCTTGGACTGTGGCTAGCACAACTTGAGTCCTAAACGAAACATCTTCTTTCGTCATTGTGTAGCTATCATAATAATCATTTTCCTTCAAAAACTCCACGTGCTCAGGTTTAAGCAACGGTATGATATAATTGCTTACATCTAAATCGTTCCATCTGTTATCTGGAATGATGAACCCATACTCACATAATAAGAAGTCATTAGAATGCGGACCATAACTCAAGAATATTTGATCTCCAGCATTATAACATGAGGTTGACAGCACTTGGAATCCTTTTCCATCTATTTTCAAGGTACAATGCTCATCACAGGAATGATTCATAAAATCAACATATGGAGCCATGGTGAAGTTGTCAGCAACATTTTTGCTTGTGGGTAAATTCATATAAAGACAACGAGAATTTATACATAGCCATGATAATAATACTTCTTCTCTTGGGAGCAATTTGGAGACGTTCGTTTCTGTTTTAATTTGAATTAATTGAGAAATCACTTCGTAATCGTTTTCAAATCGTTGACGAACCTTCAAATTACTCTTCTGAGTATTATCAGGTAATAATTCACACACCTCATCCGACCAATGTATTGGCATCAAGTGAAAATCATTCATGGAAGGCAACATATCTAAAAACGGTTTCCAGAAGGAATTTTTCCCTCTTTTCTTTTCAAATGTCAAGTATAACGATAGTAACTGGAATGATGAAAGATCAAGGATCTCTTCACGGGTCAATTTGGAATAAATTTCAGTGAATTCGTCATGTTCTGGGATTTCAAATGGGACATATATGTTCAGATCATTTTGCATTCCGTTAAATCTTGAAATATGAGCCATTACTGTGGTGAAATTTAGCAAAAATGAATGGGGTATGTTGAAGAGAAGTTCAGATTTCTTCAAGGCATCAACTGCATATATACCTCTACCAGATTCTTTCACATCTTTAACATCCAATTTTGGTGAAATATAAGAATGTGTAGATGGTTTCTTTTCATCTTGAGTATTGTTAATCCAATCTAACAAGGATTGAAGCTTGTTATCGAAGTTGTCCATGGGTGGATCAAAGGTGCAAGTATCTATTGGGAAGAGCTTTTTTTTAGACTGGTTTATTTTTCGCTATGAAAAAGTCCATAACTCAGGGCATTCCTACCACAGTCAAATCACACAAGTATATAACGTTATTTGTTCATAAAAAGAAATAAATATATAATTCTAATTGCCAAAGAGATCTTTCGCCTAAAGCATGTTTAATGTCAAAGTGTTTGCGATGGAATCAGTATTTACAGCGTTTTGGAACTCCTCGAAATTCAACTTACCATCACCGTCCAAATCGGCTTCCATAATAGTCTTGTCAACAATTTGTTGTAATTCCTCATCCTGTAAGTTCTTACCAACCATCATTTTCATAACAATAAATAATTCCCCATTGCCAATATAACCGTCTCTATCGATATCATAAATGTTGAATGCAAATTTCAATTTGGTCAAATTGTCTGATTTACCAGAAAATGCAGATAACCCAGTAATAAACTCTTCAAAATCAATCAGCCCATCACCGTCTTTGTCGAAAACATCCATTAATCTTGTAGCCAAAGGGTTTGAAGAAATTCCTGGTATTGACAAAAACTCTTGTTTGTCGATTTCTCCCGATCCATCTTTGTCTAACTTCATAAATCTCTTACGCATACGATCTATTTCTTCGATACTGAAGTTTGTATCTTCCATAAATCCATTTAGAATACTTGAATTGGCACCCATGATGTTGTTACTTTTGTTTGTTTTGAATGATACTTATAAGTGAATAAGAAAGGGACTTAAAAAATAAAATATACATATATAAAAATAGAACAGGAAAAAAAAAAAGTCGTGTAAGAATTTCGTCCACAAACGTCATTTGTTTCGTGTCGCGACAAGACCTAACATTCTTTTATTGACATGGATGTTGGTATAAAAATGTTGTAATATAACGGCGAAGAGAACTATAAAGATAATATAGCATTATCTTTTACATCTATCTAACCAACAATCCATTTGAAAACCAGAATCGAAGACAAGTTAGTCATCATTTTGTTACACTATCTGTTGTACAACTCACTCCACAGCCAAAAAAAAAAAAAAAAAAATTGCAAACCAACAACCAACATCAACTGCGTTGTAACGAGAAGAAGGAGAGAGAGAAGAAGAAAAAAAAAAACTGTTGCCAGAAATAGAATTATCACTCAAGAGTATTTTACAACCCTATAGATACTAAACAGTCAGTACAAACCAGAAGACTTTAAGGTGAATGAGAAGAAGAGGAACAACTACATTTGTCAATGAATATAAATCTAGATACAGCTAAAGAAACTCTTTGCAAGAATATATTGATATATGGATATTGTAAATTCGAAAACAAAGGATGTGCCTTCAGTCATAACAGACAACAAAAGCAACAGCAACCATCACCACAACAACAAGAACAAGAAGCACAACAGGAGCAAGGGTCTATTATTAATTCAAACAACAATGCAATTTCCCCGAATTCAGCAGCTTCAACTGTATCTTCCAACCTATCCTCCATGGATTCATCATCTAAGAAGAAGTTTAACTTAAACACCCCATCATTTCAACCAGGCGTCGCAGGATTGACAAGTAAATTTTCAACATTATCCCCTAAATTAAAAGAAATTCCAGTATTCAAACCAGAAAACGGCAACAACATTCCAGAATCGGTCACCTCGCAACGACCTTTTACATCCAAGAAATTCAATGTGAGTACTCCATCATTTACACCATCTGGTTTTGATCTTGGAAGTAACAATAATGCCACGGCAGCAGGTAACACGTCTTCCGCATCGCCACTAGGAATTTCTTCAGCGCCGTTAATGCAACTGCAACAACAACAACAACAGCAGCAGCAACAGCAGCAACAACAACAGCAACATGTCCCAATGCAAGCACCAATTGCGTCTTCACCATTGCCTCCGTCTGCCCAACAACAAACACACGCTACTGCACATTCGATTGGGATTCCTCATTCATCCACTTCTAGCAATCCATACTTTCCAAATAGCTTAGGAATATCAACTCCAACGCCAATTGGTCAAGTAGGCACACCTAGTGCTATTGTACCACCAACAGTTGCAACCCCAAGTTCAACTATACCTGGAAATGGGGGACAGCCTGGAGGTCAACAGCCAATGTACCCCTTGCAATATCATTTATATGCACCAGCCCCTCCCCCACGTTTAAGCATCCCTTTACAACCATATGAACTGAATAGTCAAGCCACATTTATTCCAAATGAGTTACGGGAATACTTGCATAAGAAAAACGAAGCTAGTTTACAAACATTGAGCCATCTGAACTTACCAGAACATGTCAATCAGTATCACTCATTGGTCCCTATAGATAAATCGTATGAACCAATTTCAAAATTATGGATGGGAAAGAATAGTTTAATATTCAAGGTTTACAGTAATTATGATGGGAATTTATACGTGTTAAGAAAGATTGAACCATGTAATGAGATTATGAATGACAAGCCGTTTAGAACTATTCAGCAATGGAAAACCGTAAAGAATGCTAATGTTGTTTCATTGCAAGATGCATTTACAACCATGGCATTCAATAATTCACAAAATGGAAACAATTCATTATGTATTGTATATGATTATTACCCGAATAGTGTTAGTTTATTGGAACAACACAAGAAGGGTTTAAGAGTGGAACCAATCAGCGAGGATTTGTTATGGAACTATTTGATTCAGTTGGTCAGTGCTATTTCAGCTATTCACGAAAAGGAGCTTGCGGCAAGATCAACGATAGATTTGAGTAAAATTATTGTCACAAACAAGCATAGAATAAGATTAGGCTCTGTTGGGATCAGTGACATACTTGAATACAAAGATGACGATGACCAGGAGGAAGATATTAGAAAAGATCAGATTCAAGATATACAGAATATTGGTAAGATTTTGATTGAATTAAGTGTGTTATTATTACCTGTTAACATGAGACAAAGTTCTAATATCTACAATAGCTTGAAATCATCTGCCAAGTTGAGTGACGAGTTTGTTGAGGTATTGCGACAATTAAGCACAGCAGACGAATCTTTTGACTTGCAAGAGTTGCAAAAGAAATTGGCCAGCAGGATGCTTAATATAATAAACAATTTAGAAGACTCTACTTATTTTATGGAGGGTCAATTGAGTACAGAATTAGAAAATGCCAGGTTGTTTAGATTAATGACAAAGTTAAATTACTTGATGTATGATGATAGTGATAAAGAGACTGTGAAGACCGGCAATGACAAAATATTGAGATTATTCTTGAATTATCTTTACAATAGTTATGATACTAGCAACAACAAGACTAAGAAGGTTCTTAATTTGAACAAGGTATTGATAAACTTGAACAAATTAGATTGTGGTATTGACGAGAAGTTGTTGTTGATTAATAAAGATGAGTGTATTATTATAAGTTACAAGGAATTGAAAGAGATTGTTGATAATAAATTTAGATTGATGAGAGAATAACATTAAGGGTCAATACTATGCTCCCATCTATTGAACGTTTCTTTTAATGTTTTTTTTTGTACATTATTCATATTAAACCAGTAAATATTAAATAAGTAAATAAAAAGTAGAAAACTGTAATAGGGTATTGCTTGCCGCTGTCGCTGCCGCAACCGGTGGCGGGATGAGTAAAAGAATAATTCTTTAGAAAAAAAGGCGAATGGGTGATGGACATGATTTGCCGTGGTAAGGGCATAATCGACGATGCGATTGCGTTATCTTGTATGACCATTACCCTCCCCCGGTTGCATTCCGTGCGTCCATCCCCACTGCCATTACGTCGACACACAAAAAAAAAAAAATGACTAACAAAAAAAAAGTGAGAGACTCACAACAAAATGCGTGATACGGGTGAATGATGCGACATTTGAAATTTCTCGTGCTGCGACATCTTGACTCATCTTTTTTTCTTTGGAAGTCTTATCAGTTGGCGGCATAAAGGTTTTTTTGGTTGTGGCGAAAGTTACTACCATGCGGAACAGACAAAAAAAAAGAAAGAAAAAAAAAGAAATGACACTTGGAGAGAGATTACTCATATTAGCAACAATGTATCTTTTATCGATTATATATAACCACCACAATTCCAATAACCCACAGTTTCTAATCTCTATTCATTCTTTTTTTTTTCACCTTTTTCACAACTCACTTTTAAACCATCTACTTCTTCATTTACCTACCTTTACTTCTTATGTTCATTTGACTATCTACTAAAAAACTACTGAGACTTAAATATATCCTTCTGTTACTACCCCCTGTTCCGCCCACACTCAACTACCGTACTACTAATTTTTTTTTTTATGATGCAAACTCCAACTTCTTCTACCATCCGAGAAAAGTCCTTTCCTCCATCAAAACAAGCCACCACCAAACCCACCACTAGCAAATCCCTTAGTACAACAGTGACTCTAGTAACTCCCACTGAAGAATCATATTTAACTCCTCCAACATCATCTATTCCTTCTCCTCAAACTACCTTATCACCAAACCACCATAACTATTATACAAACCATTTAAATAAAGCTCAATTTAATTCTATTTTGATTAACTGTTCTGTTAACTTATTGAAAATTCTTTATACCAGAAAACAGGAACAACAACAACGACAACAACAACCATTTCATGAAAAATCGGTTAGATTATTTATCATTGAAATTTTAAGAAGATCCAAAACATCTATTCAAACCTTGCAATTATCCAGCTTTTATCTTTACAAGTTGATAGTTTCTAAAAAAAGCTTTCTCAATTTGGACCCAAAGAAATTGTTCCTTGGTTTGATTATTGTATCCTCTAAATTCAACCAAGATTACAACTATTCCTTTAGATCTTGGTGCAAGATTTGTGGATTAAGTGAAAGTTATGTTGCTAATTTAAGAAGCATCGAATTTGAAATCTTAACCAAATTAGATTATGAATTATGTTTGGTGAATAAGAAATATGAAAATTGGTGTAACTTGTTGTTGATTTTCGGTTATGATTTCATTAAATACCAACTTATTAATGACGACAAAAATGATATTATCTGGGATGATAAAATTAATGAAAAATTAACTAGTTGGCATCAATTTTTTGATCATTTGAACTTGGATAGTTTGGATGCTATTGATGTCAATTTTACCAAATATTTCAATAACCAATTAAATAAAAAGGTTTTCATTGTTGATAATGAAAGCATTTTGAATTCATCTGTTTCTTCCCTTGGACCTTCTTCTTCGACTTCTTCAAGAAAGAGAGCAAGTTCTTCTTTGTTCAGTGAACATGAAGAAACAGTTAAAAAGATTAAAGTCTAGCAAGTAATAGACTATTTATATATAGGTAATTTATATAGAGACATACAGCGTCGAACGAAATTGAATACAAAAGTTATTGTGAATGATTTATTTATTATTTTGGGATTTCAGAAACTTACTTACATAATGTACAAACAACCATCAGAACCCCATTTTCCTTTGACTATATTGATTGGCATGAACCCTTCATTATCTTTGGAAGGTGAATTATCCACATTACCATTGACCAAATTGACAGTCTTACCGATGGAATAACCACGAACTAATAAATTTCCCCAATGAGTCGACAGTAAATTATTTAACTTGATTTCCAATGATTGGAAAATACATCCGAATTTCTTGAAACTGATTTTATTAAATTGACGGTAATCATAGAAATCGGTCAATATAATTGGTCCCATCACATTATAATAATCCAACTCTTTGATAACTCTTGCCTTGTATCTCATTCTCAACGAGTTTAGTTCATAATATGACAAAGTGGATTTCATGTTAATGGAGTTATAGATGTAAATCAATTTGTTGTTCTTGAAAGGAAATACACCTCGGGTTAATAAATATCTTTGCAATAACTGCATATTAGAATCAGCAGAATGACCTGAAAAGACTTTCAATAATTGAGATTCAGGAATAGAAATAATGGAGGTCAAATTAGCCAAGGAACTTGAGTCATCTTCGTCTTTGTCATTAATGGCAGAAACTCTGTCGGTGATAATGATTTCAGAATACAACAAGAACCCTGTTAGCATTTTGACAATAACATTATTGATATCCTCATTGGAATCGTTACTGGAAATAACGGTCATTTTAGTTCCGTAAAAATCGTCACTATTTGGCAAATGCTTCAATGTTGCGGCAACAGCACTTACAATGTTCAATTGAGTAAATTCGACAATTGAATCAATGCCATGTGAGATCTGGTTATGCAACCTAATAGCAATTCCTTTATCCTTGGCAGGGGTATAAACATTCTTGAACTCGAAAAATCTCTTTTGTTCTTCTTTTGGTAATTTTATATCGGAAATATGGATGGTATCAGTTGTTGTAAGTGGCAAATCAATATAAAATTCAATTGTTAATTGTCTAACGAATCCTATCAATAAAGTAATGATCCATTTAGAATTAATGTCATGATTCTTTGGAATAAGAATCGTGCTCTTATTCTTCAAGTCGACATTAGCAATACAGTAATTAATATAACTTATGGATAACTTGTCATTATTAACTAAAATACCTTTATCAAACTCTTTGGAGAACTTGATCAAAATTTCCCAGATATCATTCAAATTTCCGTTTCTCGACTTGTAAGAATCATACCGGATATCCAAACCAACCCGCAACCCGCTCAATTTATTCGAGTGATAGACTGATGACTCGTTGGCCAATCTGGTTGGTTCAATAACACTTTGCTCCTGAAGATATAAATCAGGTACATCTTGGAAGTAAGTTACGCCGTGTACGAATAAATAAATGACTGCAACTGCAATTGCAAACAATAAAAGTGAGTTTTCAACCATTGCGGGAGGAGAATAAGATAAAATCAGATAAACAAAAGACGTCAAACATCCCATTTCCTTAAAAAAAAAAAAAAAAAAATTTAACGTTCTTGATTCGTAGTGTCGTTTATATACTTAGATGATGGATGATGATGCAGACGTGGTAGGTTTTGGGTTCTGCTCCGTTCCTCGTACCACCCAAATTCTCTGCATCAGTCGATAAATTAAATTCCTCGCAAAAAAAAAAGAGAAAAAAAAAGAAAAGGCGTCAAAACCAAAACCAAAAAAAAAAAAAAAGAAAGGCAAAAAATTCCGTTGGGCTAAAACCCTCACACACACACACACATTGTAGTTTAGTAGGACAGACTGTTAAAAAAAAAAAAAAAAAAAAAAAACAAATCAAAGAATTCAAAGCCCAAACAGGAAACACAATTGGTACGACAGCCCAAAAAGATCATATATATATATTATTGAACTGCCGCAAACCGACCGTTACGTATATATATTTACGCAATGTTAAAATTTAAAAGCATTCATCACTTTCTGGCGATATTGATACTGATATGGGTTATCACTTTCTATCTACAAGAAAGGTTTTTAACTTACTCCAAAATACGCAACTGCCACTGGCCCAAAATTAAAGAACAAAAACAAACCAATGTTCTATTGATTGCTGATCCCCAACTAATAGATAATCATACATATCCAGGTAGAAATGATTTATTACTAAAATTATCCCAACATACAGTGGACACATATATAAAGAAGAACTATAATGCTTTACTTGACACCCTATCACCTGACTACGTTATGTTTCTTGGGGATTTGTTAGATAATGGTAGAGAATCGAGTGATTCGTATTTCAATGGTGAGTTTGGCAGGTTCAATAGAATATTTAAGCCAAATGATAAAGTCTACTTGAACGTTCCCGGCAACCATGACATTGGATTTGGTAATGGAGTTAACATACAGTATAGAAATAGATTTGAAAGTTCATTTGGTGTGGGCAATTTCATGTATGACATTAACGGAGTTCAGTTTGTTACTCTAGATACCCCAAGTCTATCCGCTACTGAACCGTCTATCAATCAAGTGGCCAAAGATTTCCTAAACTCCATAACACCTAAAAAAGGACCTAGAGTGTTGTTGACACACGTTCCATTGTACAGAGATCCAAGTTTGTCATGTGGACCCTTAAGAGAGTCAGCATATTTTGATGTTAATGGGCGTGGCTATCAGTATAAAAATTCACTAGAGGAGTCATTGTCCAGAGAAATTCTTGATAAGATACAACCCGACATTACATACACAGGGGATGACCATGATTATTGTGATATTCTGCATGAAGGAGGATATAGAGAAATCACAGTGAAATCAATCAGTATGGCTATGGGAAGGAAATACCCAGCTGTACAATTATTGAGTTTTACCACACCCGACGACAGTGACTTTAAGTATGAGACTGAGATTTGTTTTTTGCAGACTCCATATATCAATGTTGCAAACTATATAATTCTCGCAGTTGTTTCCAGTGTGCTTCTATTTTGGTGGAACTTGAAAACAAAGTCAACCAGGTTCACATACACGTCGACTTTACCATTGTATGACGTGGTGAACATCCCTGTGGAACAACATTCTAAAAAATTACAAAAGTTCATTAAAGAACAAGACGAGGACTCAGAGATAAAGGATTTGTCGCCGTATTCGAGTTCTTCAACAAACACATATTCATTACCAAGTTCCATACCACAGTATACTTTCACCCAATCCAATTATAGTCCAAAATCCAAACTTTTAACGAAATTCAACAATTCCAGAGTTGGAAAGATATACATTTTAAATAAGAGGAGGTTATTTAATTTTCTAAAGAGATATAACTTGATAAGTTTTATAAAACACTGTTTTGTATTAGGTGGGGTGATCACAGTTATATATTACATAGGTTTTGTTATTACTTTATATTAAATAAACAAAAAATTAGAAGATACACACACAAACGAAAGGTATGATTTAATATATATATATATCAACAATAATGTAGACAACTGGTTAAAATGGGATTGAATATGGTATTTTCATTGCTGTATATGTGTTATAATAAGTAAAGTAATGCTAGATGGTTATGAAGATGATGGCAAAGAGGCTAGGCTATTATCTTAGTTGATTTTCCTCTTATTCTCTTGTTCTTTAATTCAGTTGGTGGCATATTGGTTACTTGGTTACTTAGTTTGATCTTCATATTGGTAATATTCTTCTGTATTTATAGTTATTCTTATTAATGATAATTCTGTATTATTACCGATAAAAACTGATGGGTACAAAACGAGAGACAGACTAACGGCTGCGGAAAAGACAAAGAAAGAAAAAAATTGTTCCAAGCAAAACGAGAAATGTTTCAGAATAATTTTGGTTTTGTTACTCTTTTACTTTTTGGGTACAAATAAACAAAGAAACTAAAAACCATATTTACATTTAAAGTTGTATTTTCATTGTAGTTCCATCAAATGAAACCATATATATCCAATTACTAAAAAAAAAATACACTCTCCTACTCACCCACTCACCCACTCACCCACTCACACTGAGACAGAGAGATCCTAATTGGTATATTATGAAATTTTAAAAAAAAAAAAAATTTCGTTCCTTCTTTACTCTTTGGTAAAAGTAAAATAACCCCCTTTTCCACCTTAGTTTCACTCTTACATTTACATTTACATTTACTTTCACTTTCCCTTCTATTTCTTTACTATTATACAATTTACATTCATTATTTCAAATGGGTTGTGGTGCAAGTGTTCCTATTGATAATGAAGAAATAGATCCTTTCCTTCAAGATAAAAGGATTAATGATGCCATTGAACAAAGCTTACAGTTACGTAAACAAAACTCCAAAAACGGTATAAAGTTATTGTTATTGGGGGCAGGTGAAAGCGGCAAGTCAACAGTTCTAAAACAATTGAAACTTTTACACAAGGGAGGTTTTACTCAACAAGAAAGAATGCAATATTCAAATGTTATTTGGTGTGATGTTATACAGTCCATGAAGATATTAATCATCCAAGCCAGGAAATTGAAAATCAAGTTGGATTGTGATCAGCCCAACAATCCTTTGATTCCATATAAACAAATTGTCTTAAGAAGCGATCCTTTGAAACAAATCGATGCTGATGTTGCTGGCGGGGCCAATTTTATCAACGATTATATTGTCAAATATAGCGAAGAAAACAAAAACAAGAGGAGAATGAAAAGTACCGGAACTACCGATGTCTGGGGTAAAGAAGAAGAAGGGGATTCCAATATCAATCAAGAAACAATAGATGAACATTTGGAATCAAGTCAACAACCGCAAAATCAACAATATTCAAGGTACGAAATTGCCGAAGCCATTCATAAATTGTGGACTTCTGATACTGGTATTCAGAAATGTTTTGAAAGATCAAATGAATTTCAATTGGAAGGAAGTTCGGATTATTATTTCCAGAATGTGTTCAATTTTGCTGATCCAAATTATTTGTGTAGCGATTTGGATATCTTAAAAGGAAGAATTAAAACAACAGGTATTACCGAAACTAATTTTTTGATTAACTCATTGCAATTTAAAGTCTTGGATGCAGGTGGACAAAGGTCGGAACGTAAGAAATGGATTCATTGTTTTGAAGATATCACCGCAGTGTTGTTTGTATTGGCAATCTCAGAATACGATCAGAACTTATTTGAAGATGAACGAGTTAATAGAATGCACGAATCCATCGTATTGTTTGATTCATTGTGTAATTCCAAATGGTTTGCCAATACTCCGTTCATATTATTCTTGAACAAGATTGATATATTTGAAAAAAAGATTGCCAAAAACCCAATTAAGAATTATTTTCCCGATTTCACAGGAAAACCAGATGATATTAATGAAAATATTAAATTCTTTGAAACAAATTTCATGAAGATGAACAGAACCAATAAACCAATCTACGTTCATAGAACTTGTGCTACCGATACAAAATCAATGAAGTTTGTTTTAAGTGCCGTGACAGATTTGGTTGTACAACAAAATTTAAAGAAAAGCGGTATAATGTAAGGGCAACTGTTTTCTTTGAATTCGTTGTTATATATATGTATTAAGTGATATTTCTTTTACTTTTTTGTTTTCATTTTCATAATTTTTTTTTTAATACAAATAATATTGGTCTTTAATCTTAATTGTATGTGTGTATGTGTGTTAGAATATATATATATATACATATACTTGTTTTATATTATAAACTATCTATTCTGATTTTTCACAACGATTTCATTCCTTCTCTTTTTTTTTCTCTGAACTCCATTAAACTCTCTACCATCTCATCATGGCCATTTCATTTCTGTTTCTGTTGTAGTCCAATAAATCTTCAATCAAACCAGTACCAGAAATAACAATGTCTTTGTCCCAGAGTTTAGATTTACCCCATTCTTTAACATCATTGACTTTAATGGCATCAATCTTGTCAAAAGCGTGTTGCAAAGAGTCTCTGTGTCCGGCTAATAAAACCTTTTCAGCAATGTCAGAAGCAATGGCAGTGGAAAAACCAGATAATTCTCTGGCTAAGGCAGCCTTAACTTGAGCTTTGGCACGGGCAACTTCGGCTTCGGAAATAGAGATAGACAATCTGTTCCATTGTTTCAAGGAGAAATGGACGAAATCATCAACAGTGGATCTGTTAGAAATTTCAGCATAGTAACCCCAAAGACCAGTGTCGGAGAAAGATTTGGAGAAATGGGTGTAAGAATCGACAATGTTGTATTCTTGGACAATTGAAGCCAATTTTGGAGAAGTATATTTGGCAACGGTGGATTGGAGGTTGAAGTCACCGTAGACAGCAGCAGCAACTTTACCCAAGTAGTATCCTGGAGAGTTGAAACCTTCACCGTGAACAGCAATGGAGATGTAAGCCTTTGGCATAGTGTCATCTCTCATTCTGACTTCAGAACCTAAGAAGGAGGCTGGTTTGGTGTCTGGTTTAACACCAGCTTCAACTTTCAAAGTAGATTCAAGGGCATCAACCAATTTGTCGTGATCAAAGTTACCAGAAGCAGTAACAACGGTGTTGTTGTTAACCAAGTGTTTGGCCAAGTGACGCAAGGAGTCTTGGTTTTCTAAGTTTTGAATGGATTCAGTGGTACCCAAGGTTGGTAAAGCCAAGGAGTAACCTTGGAAAGCGGAAGCTTCCAAATGACTTAAAACTCTTGATTTTGGATCATTTTCAACGGCTTCGGCTTGTTTGGACAAAAATTGTTTTTGTTTACTCAAATCGGATTTTTCAGCAATTTCAACAGCGTTAGATCCAATAGTGGCAATCAATTTACCGGCTTCAATAATGTTATCGTTGGTGGTTTGAGCAACGAAACCATTAAATTCCTTTGTGTTGACAGAGGTCAACAAAGAACCTTTAGCTGGTTGGGAAGCCAAGAGGTTGGCAGTCAATGCGGAAATACCATTTGAATGGGAATGTTCAGTTCTGGAACCACCTCCAATGAACAAACCAACCGAAGAAGATTTGGCGTTTGGGTCGGATTCAGTTGCAACTGTCACACCATTGGATAAGGTAGTGTATTTAATGCCAGTAGAATATAAACGGCGGGAAGCTAAGCTCTTTAAAGCAGATGATCCACGAATCATTGTTGTCAGTTATACAATTGGGGGGTTGTGAGGAATAGGTAAATGACTTGGGGGTAATGGAAGTGGTAGTACTAATAGAAACGGGAAGGAGGGTTGTCTGTTAGTTTGAAATTTTTTTTTTTTCTTTCTCTTCTGGTTTGTCTGTCTCAGTGGGTATTTTGGATTTTTTGGTTGTCTCATACAATTTTTTCCAGCCAATGAGAAAGTATGAATTATGTTGTACAACTACTGAGAGAGTGAGAGGTTAAGAGAGAGATTAAGAGAGAGAAAGTTTTTCGTGCATTAATCAATTTTTCAGAACAAACTACTTGGTAGCATCATCTCACTTAGTTTGGGGCATATTGGTCATGATGAATATATCTTCATTTTCATTGTTGGCTATTTTTGCATCAATAAAATCACCTCTAATATTTTGGTTATTCACCATTGGAATATTTGAACTACCTGTGGATAATCTTGCTGCCGACAATGAGATATCATTCAACACCAACTTCCATATTTTGTTGTTCTGGGTCTGATGTTGCTGCTGTGGGTTGTCTTCTTGTTGTTGATTTCTTATTGACATAATCTCATCGATACTGTTTTCTGGTTGTTGTATAACTGTTGGTGATGTGATAACTAGATCATCTTTCGATTTGATTGATTCTGCCATTTCTGCAGCAGCGTCAGTGGTGCTGTTAGTAGTTGCGACTTTGGATAAATTGCTCATGACAAAGTTAAACAATTTATCTCTTACATGAGTGGTCTTTTTAATTGACGAACAGGTGGATTCAGGTATCACCTTCTCAAGTGTATGACAATTACAAGTACAAGGAATTGATGAAGCATACTCTGTCATATCTGTTCCTCCCCTTGCTACTTCTTCATCCAAACAAATCAATGGTTGATCAACCCGGGCGGTGACAGCATTTGTAACAATTCTCTCATCCTCGTCTTCTCCAGCCTCACTTGAAGAGCCACTCATTTCTAAATCCAATCTGAAAGACAGAAAATATCCATCGACAAGATTTGGCTCACTATAGTTCTTTTTGAGAATCAATGAATTGTGTGTTCTAAAAGTGACATTCTTGTAGTTGTCAAACGCATTAAACTCCTTTTGTACAATATCCTCGAATGAAGATGACGAAGGGGGGAATAAGGACAGATGATTTTCTTGATTCGCCTTCTCCAGTTCCGTATTCAAATGTAAAAACGGTTGTCCATTATCAATTAGATGTTTGTCGTTGGGGAAAGTTCTTAATGAAAGTAGCTGCTGGTTCTCCAATTTCGTATGAATGACCCGAGGATTATTGTCCATGCTGTAGTATTTTTGTCTATACCCTACTATCAAATGGTTCACATGAAACTTTAAATCATGAAACACTTGATGCATCAGATACATTGTTGATCTTTCATCTACCCGGATATATCTAAAATGAAATCAAAAAAAAATAACTAAATGTAGAATTTTGGAATGGAATTTAGTGAATTATTTGATATTTTTCTTTGGCAATTTTTTTTTTTTGCAATCACACATTTATACACACTAATTATACGATATAATCAAAAAAAAAAAAAATAAATTATTAATATATACAGACGACTATTTACAAAAATTGTATAATCTAAAGAATAATATAGGCTCTTTGTTGAGTAGCTTGTTTATGCATTTGGGCTTTCTTATCATAACCACTTGATTTACCTTGATAAGCATTTATTATTTCTTCAGCCAATCTAACAGCAAAATCATTGGATTTCTTACTATCAGAGGCTTCCAAGATCCATTTAATGGCATATCTGTTTCTTTGTTTTTCGTTCAAAGGAAGTGGCACAATTCTCTTTTTGGCAACACCAGTTGATATGGCCTTGGTATGAACCAAAGGCCCTAATTTATCCAAAGTTTCTTTCCATACTTCGATTGGATCTTGTCTTAATTTCAATTGGATGATATAGAATGCACGACTCACAATTTTTTGAGCTTTAGCCTTTTTACCGTGTCTCATGATAAGATTGGTTAAATTGTCAACAGTTGGATCTGATCTTAATGGAATTTGTTTATTGGCATATTTTTGAACTTGTTCGATTTGCTCAGTGGTTGGTTCAAATGTGTTTTTTAAAAATTGTTCTGGTTGAGCTAATTGTCCCAAGTAAATCTCTTCCGGAGTCTCACGTAACTTTTTACCATTCTTTAATTCTTTTACAGCTTTAGACCAACTATTTAAATCCTGTTCGGTGATCTTCTCTTTATTGATTGGGTAGATTTCTGCTAATAAAGATGATCTTTGTTTTTGTTGTTGTTCTGGTTTAGCAGTGCTGTTGAATCTAACTAAAGATGGGATAACTGATACCTCTCTAGGTATACGCGTTATTCTTGAACAAGTTCTAATCAATGACATTATCTGTAGCGGACCAGTGGTTTGAAGTAGCTGTTTCAACAACCGAAAAATTTTTCCCATTTTTTTTTTTTTTTTATTTTTCTGTTTGGATACACAACTCGTTGGGGGATAAGTCGTGCGATGGTCGGCAAGTAAACCTTTATCTGACTGTTTACACGTTCAAGCTTTTTCCACGACCCACGCTAACACAATGCACAATGTCATTTGAGCTCCCTCCTTTGGATCCTGAATTGAAGAATGAATTGGATATTATCATTAAAAACAAGACCTTTGATTCATCGGCGTCGAAATTGACTTGGGAGACAGGGATTTTACCAAAACTAATAGCTAGACTTGACGAGTTATGCCAACTATCAAAACACGGTAACAGAATTGGGAAACCGAAAGATATAGATTTGCCAGAGTCAATAAACAGAAATAACAAAACGATAAAGAAGCACCTAGCGTCAAAAATGTGCTCGTCACCACCTTTCACCATTTATAGAATCGCTGAAATGATTCTGGACCCAAACAACCAAGGCTACAATATCATAGACAACGATCAGCTATTCAAATATTTCAATTCATTGAAGAAAGTGTTTGTTGTCTCATCTGCAGTTGACGAATTCCCTCCAGTAGAGCTATCAGAAGAAGATAAAGAGAAAGAAAAGAGGCCTCTTGCTCGGGCTGCCAATAACCTATCACTTGTCGAAATCCCGTGGTTGAAAAAGAAACAACCAGATACGGACAACGAGGAGGAGAGCCTGACTACAACTACAACTACAATTACAGTTCCTGCCACTCCCATTGATGGGGACCATAGTTCTACGCAGAAACGTAAAGATCCAGAAACAACAACAGAGGAAAGTGGGTCCAATAAAAAAGCGAAAACCGAGTTGTCAAACTAATAAACATACAATACATAGTAAATTATACAATTTATTCTATACTTTTTTTTTATTATTGCTTTACTTTTCCCTAGTATCTTCTTGGGGATCTTGAGGGTGACCTTGAAGGAGATCTTGATCTGTCTCTGTTTCTTCCAGGTATATAAGTGTCTGTTCTTCTGTTTCGTTCACCATTTGGGACATAACTATCGTGTCTTCTTGGACGATCTCCGTATCTGTCAAATCTTCCTCCTCCTCTTCTTGGTGGTCCTCTTCTTGGAGGCAAATATCTAGGAATGTAGTCACCGTTTAACAAAGTGTGAGAAGCAATGACTTCTTCATCTCTTCTTTCAAACTCCAACTTCCATTTCCCATCCCTTGGTCCCCTGTCTTCTTCGAAAGTCCATTGACTTATAGCCTTAACAGGAATATATTCAACATATAATGGGAGTCTTTCAGTGACGTATTCTCTTGGTTCAGATGGTTTTTGCAAGTTATCTTTTTCATCTTCCGGTAAGCTTTGCACCTTTTCGTTATAACCTTGCTGTTGCTCTTCAAAAATTGACACTTCTCGGTCTTCAAATTCGGTTCTCAACCTTTCCTCCTCTTCAGCTTCTGGGAAAATCGTGTTGACCAATTTGGATCTGATATAGGCAGCTCCTTCTTCGTTGCTTACCAAAACAATGGCATGAGTCCTTGGTCTACTCATCCAAGCTCTTTCAATTCTAAAATGTCCACCTTTTCTGGCCAACTCACTCAAAAATTGCTGGAAATTACCTGCATTAATTGGACGACGCAAATTACCAATGAATAAAGCTCTGGTAACGTGGAATTCTGCTTCATCTTTCGCTTCATAACGAACATCACGATCTTGCTCTTGCTTTGATTCGTAATTTGGATCGGCAATATCTGGCAAATTGAGTCCTATGTGGTCAATTTTTCTTGGAGGTGCCCTTGCCTGGTATTGTGGATAGGGCGCAAGTTCCCTCATTTCTTCATCTCTATCATATTCGATATCACTCATGTTTATGCCAACAGTAGAGGGAAATAACAGTAGGTATATAAATATACTTTGATATACTTTGTTGTGGTCTTTTCCTTTTTTTTTCACATTTTTTTTTTGTTCTTCCTTTCAACTTTGTTTTGTGTTACGAGACAAGTCACACTCTCGCACACTCACACTGCCAAACACGTTGAAATTCCCAACGATGTTTCAAGACGTGGTTTGTTAGTAGTTGATGTAGATTTCGAAATATTATTTACAAGAAGTATATCTCCTATTTATATCAAGCAGCCCATATGGCCCTCACTAAATCAAACAACCCATTACTTGATGTTTCCAATACGTAAATACCATACATGGCTACGAATGTACCCAAAGTCAACAACTTTGAGGCAGCACCGTACCAGAATCCATAAACCCTTTTAGGTATGTAATCAATGATACAGGACTTGATACCTGCGTGACAATGGAATAACAATAAGGTGGAGAATATTGAATCTATCATTGGGTAATCAACACCTGCAACAAATGGGGTCATCACCAACGGAAGCATGGTGACAGCAATGGCCCTTTCATATGTCCAATGATAACTACCTTCGTAATAAACTGGTGACGGCGATACATAAGCATCGTTGACTGTTCCAACAATATAACCTGGTGGTTGTTCGATTTTCTTGAATTTGGACAAGTTTGGTAACAACCTTAATGATCTAGTTAAGTTCAAACTAGGACTAGTGAGTGATTTGCGTACAGGAGAGAATATTCCAGGACCGAACATTATGGTGGTTGTCTATGAGTATGTGGGTTGTTGAATATGTGGGTGATGAGTATAGTTAATGTAGGAGATTTTTTTTTTCAGTTGATTTTTCTTCGATCACTATTTGATTAGGTCTGGAGAGAATAAGAAGGACATGAAGAAGTTCGGGATAAAAAAAAATCTATATATCTGATACATATCAAATGTATCGAGATATACTGTGGCTGATGACGGTACAAGAGAAGAAGATATAAAATGTTCTGTTCACTTATTCTGATACATGGGAAATATCCGTACAAAGTATTATAACCATATATTACCTATTTACATGTACATTTCACCGAATAAATACATAACCAGGATGTATCCCAGCTCCTCTTCTAAGGCTACGATAATCTTACCATGAAGCAACTTTAACACCAGGGATCAAACCAGCCCTTGCCCTGTTTCTGAATTCAGTTCTGTTCAACTTGAAATCACGAATAACAGATCTGGAAGTACCGGTTGCCACACATCTATCTTGAATTTGGGTTCGGCATGTGTATTTTGGCATGGAAGTTAATTGCAATTGGGCTTCAACTCTAACTCTGGCAGGTAATTCTTCGTTTCTGGCAATGTATTTCAAAGCGTTTCTGGTGACTTCGTGTTCAGCAAATTGTAATCTTTTAAACTGATCTCTAAGGACTGTCACATTTAAATGGGCATGTTTGGGTATCTCGAACTTAGCTGGGAATCTGAAAGGCATTTTTGGTTCTATTAGTGGATGGTACCTTCTTGATGTTTGTTGGTTTGAAATATTTAATCTTCTTTTTTTTTCCTTCCACCGACTCCAATGAAAACCGAAAAAAAAAAATTGTGAGCTCTTGTGCACGACCAAATAAATACACCATACTAAAGTTCACCTGAATACAGCCATTCTACAAGGAGACAAACGGATATATGTTGTACCTTGTAGATCAATTGTCTTGTTCGTTCGATTGGAAAACTGCTTTAGAGTGCAATTCTAATTCTCGTCCTCAAGAAAGAATTTGATTCATTTTTTGGTGAAACAGGAATTACAATAAATACCGTTGAGATCTTCGAATTCTACTTTAATCTCTTTGTTGTACATATTATCTTAGAGACGAAATCGGTCACAGAACAGCGTGCGTGTTCATGTGAGTATGATTTTGCTATTGGGGCAATTGCAAATCATACCCTTCCTTCGGAGTCAAGCAATTCAAGTACAATGGGGAACAAAGAAAAAAAAATAGACCATACTGGCAATGCAACTTGGCCAGGTGGTCATCGAAATTAAAACCTTGGATATATAAATTCCGTGGTACTTGCTCCTTTATTTTTCTCACTCCCTTTCTTGTGGAACACATTTTTTTTCCGTTTTACATACGGCAACACTTTATTATAATAAAAGCTTACTATTACACTATATTCAATTATGTTTACTGGTCTTGTTGAAAAAATTGGAACCGTTTTAGAATACGTCAAACGTGATAATACCGAGACAGGAGGTGATGGTGTCTCAATAACCATTGGCAATTGTACCGAGATCTTAGAAGATGTTAAACTCGGAGATTCAATCTCCACAAATGGGGTATGTTTAACTGTTACCGAATTCCACCCTGGAAGAACATGGTTCAAGGTTGGTGTCGCTCCAGAAACCCTTCGTAAAACCAATTTAGGTGATTTGAAACACGGTTCTCCAGTCAATTTGGAAAGAGCAGTCACCAGCGAAGTCAGATTGGGTGGACACATTGTTCAAGGCCACGTCGATACCATAGCAACAATTGTTGGTAAGAAGCCGGACGGTAATGCTATTACTTATACTTTTGAATTGAGAGACAAAGAATTCTCTAGTTACATTGTCCATAAGGGATTCATTGCCATTGACGGTACTTCGTTGACTGTTACAAACATTGAGCCTTCGAAAGGACAATTCTCAATCATGTTGATCAGCTACAGTCAAGAAAAAGTGATATTATCCAAAAAAGAAGTAGGTGATACTGTCAACATTGAAGTAGATTTGACAGGTAAGTTTATTGAAAAACAGATTGAAGTCAATTTGGCCAGTCAAATCGAAAATGACGAAAGTCCGTTGAACAAATTAATCACTTCATTGGTTGAAAAGAAGGTCAAAGAATTCCTTAAGTAATCCCAATAATAAAAAAAAATTATGTACTTTATCAGATTAATAATATATATGTATGTACAACCCCAAAAGTGAATGCAAGAAAATGAACAACCCAAAAAATTTGTAGCACATCAAGGTTAGCGCTACTCGAACGGGACTGCACAACCAAAGTGATATTTGGAGGGCAAAATATTAAAGTGAGAAAGAGAGAACAACAAAAAAAAATATTTGCCAACCATCCAACCATCCAACCATCCAGTTGTCTTTTTCAAATCAGCCACCATGGATGTTATTTTCGGTTTAGTATTAGGAGAATCTACAATTGTCGCCACCTCTAGGGCTGCCACCAGAGGAATCTCGGTTTTAAAAGACACAGATGACAAGACAAGACATTTAAACGCCCACAATTTAATAGCATATACCGGGGAGGCTGGTGACACAGTTCAATTCGCTGAATATGTTCAAGCAAATATTCAATTATATTCCATGAGAGAAAATGATATTGAGTTATCCCCAAAGGCAACGGCATCATTTGTTAGAACCCAATTGGCTACCTCACTTAGATCTAGAAAACCATACCAAGTGAATTGTTTAATTGGTGGATACGACGTGAAAACGAACAAACCTTCCTTGAATTGGATAGATTATTTAGGTACTCAAGTTGAACTCCCTTACGGTGCCCATGGTTACGCCGCATTCTATATAACTTCCTTGTTAGATAAACATTATAGAAAAGATATGTCATTGGAAGCAGGTTTGAAATTAATGGAAATGTGTATCAAAGAATTGCAAACCAGAATGCCAATTGATTTCAAAGGGGTATACATCAAAGTTATTGACAAAGATGGTATAAGACAACTTGATTAAAGGAACAACCACCCATAAAAATAAACGACAGAAAAATATATATTATTCTATAAACATGTACTAATTTTTTTTTGTTTTTAAACTCTACAGTTGGATATTTCGAGAACTAAGATATCAGAAGCACCGGCTTGTTTCAATTCATCCATAACATTACCGATTTCCTTTCTCTTTACCATTGAAGAAATAGCGACCCAGTCTTCTTCATCTTCACTGTGTTTATCCAAAGTTGAAACAGTGGCAGCTCTTCTACCTGGGGTAATAGACAAACATTTAGATTGGATAGCTTTTGGTGCATTGTAATTACACAAGACATATTCTTGAGCGGCAAGGACACCTTCGAGTCTTTGAATAATTATTTTGATCATTTCTGGGTGTTTTGGTTTCTTGGAAGAAATCAAATGGGCGGAGGTTTCCAAGACAGTGGCGATGGCTTTTAATCCTGCGGCTTTCATGGTTTCACCGCTTTCAACCAAATCAACAATGGCATCAGCGACACCCAAAGCACAGGAAGCTTCAACGGAACCACCAACATATCTAATGTTGGTTGGTTTGTCAGACAATTGACCAAAGTAGTCACTACTTAACTTAGTGAAGGAGGAAACAATCTTCTTTCCTGCCAATTGCTCTGGGGTATCGTATGGACCTTCAGCTGGCACTTGGACTTGCAATTTACAAGAACCAAACTTTAAATCCAACAAATCTTCAATGTTCTCGAATTGGTCTGCTTCTTTAATTTGGTCTAAACCGGTTATACCCAAATCACAATTACCTTCACCAACAAAGACTGGAATATCAGCAGCAGGTAAAAAGATCAAAGCAATTTGCAAATTAGTGGAAAGAGCGATATCTAATCTGTTAGACCTTCTGAATTGGATATCGGCTCCGTTCAACAAGTTGCAACATTTTTCGTATAATCTTCCTTTCTTTGGAACAGCAAACAATAAACGGTCTGGCAAGTGGTTGACTAAATCCATGATTAATAAATAGATATATGTAACGATGTTATTCGATAATAAATTACAGAAAGAAAGAATAGACAAAGAGGACTTATCTTGAAAATTTTTCAACTTATTTTTTTTTTATTTATTTATTTTTCTTGTGGGTGGGTGAGTCCCACGCCGTAGGAGCAGTATGACTCAATGCGCGCTTGTACAGTTTTTTATTCGAGGTTGCAACAAATTATATCACCACCTGACAGAGTGCCTTCGGATAAGCCCACTCAGTATACACAAACACATACACACAGAGAAACACACAATTTCACACTCACACTCACACTCACACGTGTGTAATTATTTTGACCATTTATGACATGCGACTCTACAGTCTACTTAATTTGCATCCAACTTTAGTTGCAAATCATAAAATATCCGCTTACCCGTTCATATCCATTACAAAAGCTACTATACATTAAATAATAATAATAAATCTTAAAAGTCCGTGAGACCAACTTTTTTAGAAATCTCTCCTTCTTCTTCAGAAGTATTAACAGTATCTTCCGTGCCCAAGTTGTTGCTACTAACCTCTGTGTCGTCATCGTCATCATCCAGGTATCTATCAAAACCAGTTGCTCGTTCACTGGATCTCCCGATTATCTCCATGTCCAATTGTTCATTCACCATTAACTTATTACTAATACCATATCCATTAGGATTGCCATACATGTACTTATTATAACCCCAGTTTATTAAGATCTTGAGCATGTCCCACGGGGTGAACGCGGGCCACATCTTATCAACGAAAACAATCGCACAATCAGGCGATACGGTTTGCCATAAAAGAAAGTCCGAAAGTCTATATGTTCCTGAGGTTCTCACTAACAAGTCCAATGGAGGTACGTCGTTAGTGTATAGATGCTTATCTATTGTTGATTCTGTGATTTCAATATCTCCATTTGTGGAATTGTTCACCACTGATTTGATCAGGTGGGTGATTTCGTCTCTTGATGTATATGGGAAACAAACATTCAATACCGCACGGGTATTGTCTTTTGTCAACTCCTCTGTTTCTTCAAGAATATCCAACACATCTTTGGGTAATAACTTTCTGTTTCCCAAAATCCTGATCTTGACACCATATTCCTTACATAATAGACCGTGTTGATTTATTTGTGTGAACTTTGATTTGGCCAAGTCCATAAGCCATTGAACTTCATATTGCAGTCTCTTGAAATTCTCAATTGAAAATGCATAAACGGTAGCCGATTTGACTCCCAGCTCGTACAACAATTCTAGTATACTTGCCATGGTATCAAACCCTAAACTGTGTCCTTCCTTGATTTCGATTTTATGTGATTTTGCATATCTTCGATTGCCATCCATGATTATTCCAACATGCTGTGGCACTGGGCCAGTCAGTATTATTCTTCCTATCATCGTTTTACCAGTTATCAAGACTTGCCTAAACCCTGGGAAGGTCGATATCCAATCATTCATAACTCTTAATAGTATCTAAGACAGTTTCACAATGTATGTGGTTAGCAAGATAAGGTTGATCTGCCTAATATGTGGTTCCTTATACTGGAAATTCCAAAAAGGCAGGAAGGGAAAAAAAAAAAAATTATAAGAATAAAATTTTTCTTCCAGGCTGTTCGTTTGCGTCTAACGTTTTGTTACCGCGAGACATCCCGTTATTATGAATGCAAAAGAAAAGAGAGCGGGAGAGCAAAAAAAAAAAAAGAAACAAAAATCTAATGCAATCTTTGTAAAAAAAACCCAAACGAGACAAAATTATTTAAACGAGTGATAAATATGTTTAGCACGTGACCGTATAAGATATTTGGTGGTCCCGAATATGTCTCAGAGGTTTAAGAAAAGTTAAAAGCATAAATGGATGACCACCGAATCAATCATGGATCTTGAATTCTTGGTTTATTTGAAATTTTAGCGTATACTGTTGATATTTTCAATTTGGAAGTGAGATGGAGATATCATTCAAGTATATGAAATATGGGATACGATGATTGATCAATTCTGCGAACATGCTGATAATTATTCCAAAGCACCGTACTATAATAGATGAATACTGTAAGTGAATTGGAAACGCAGTATGGTTGATCCTGAAGGAGAAATGGAGGGGGAGGAGGATCAAGAGGCTATATGACAATATCTGCTACCTTCTAAACTGGCAGATTCTTGGATGTTGCCAATGACAGAACAACTACTAGGCGATAAAGTCGGTTGGCGACCGGTGAGTTGGGGAATTCATTTTCGCTTTATCCTTTCTTGTAGTTGCTATATATTCATCTGGAATTATATGGGGGAAGTAAGAGAAACACAACTACTTTATTTTGTCATGATGCGCGATTCTTGCGATTGCAAAAAAAAAAAAAACAAATATGAAGATTTTTGATATGCAGCAAGATAATATAAATATGCGTTCTTTAGAAATTGCAAAATAATTTTTTTTTCTGTATTCTACTTTCTTTTTCTTCCTTTTAGAGTATAAAATATATCAACAAAGTAATCATAATGGTGTATTTAGACCAAAAAAGTGCTCTTGACAATGAATATCCCACAATTCTCCAAATGAATGAAACTGGGGGAGAACAGAACGCCCACAATACAAACCAAAACATACAGACTCCAGTAGTACATGAATTACTGGAAAACGTTGCACAGTTTTTTTTTGAGAAACGGAAAAGTCCTTAAGTTTTTCGTAGGATGCGGTGAATGTATCTGCATTTGCTTCTTTATTCAACAAATCGTACCCTTAATCGAATCTGTTGCTGCAAAAGAAGAGGTGTTTGGTCTAATTTGTGGGATACTTTCTTGTGTCACATTGATCATTGTTAGTTTGGTGATTTCTTATCATATTATTTGTTGAATATTCTAGCCCAAAATCTTGCTATCGAGGTTTCGATACTATTGTTAATTTATGTAATTGTATAAGATTTAAAATCAATATATATTCTTTACTTTCTTTTCTACCAGACTATACGAAACAGGCAGGAAGAGCACTCCATTTTACATATGCATAAGAAAGAGTCCAAGAGACAAGAGAATTATCCCCTAAGGAAACACACACAATGGGATCTGAGTTCATGTCATTTCCAATGAAAGGGGCTGACACACTATGTAGTAAGCTTCACATGACTCTTGTATTGTCCAAGGAACCCCATTAGTAAATTTCTTTCTTGTTGTTTAAACTTTTCAAATTTTATAGTTTCCTGCTCTTTTTTTTAATATATTTATAAGTTTCTTTATTTTAGCCTTTTCTACGAACCAGATAGATGTAGGCAATCTCATGTATAGTGGCGGCTAATAGCGGCCATAGTGGCAACTCAACATTATTGTGTACAGGTTTTACAGTGCAATCAGATATTGGCAAACAACTATTCAGCGAGTATTGCTGTTTATCGTGGAGGATTCAATAGGTAATATACCATCAGACAACTTGTGATTTTGTTTAATTCATAGTGGCGTCAATTTAGAGTTACTCGAAGTTAGACGAATTTACAAATTATCGTATTTGTATCACGTGATTACATTTCACATGACTTATCAAGATGGCAAATCTTCTCATCTTAAAATATTATGTGCATATATTTATATTTTTTTTTTTTTTTGAAAAAAAAAAAACTCATCGGTACTTCTTTCATTGGATTACTAATAATTATAACAAACACGATTAACAATGTCTGCCCAACAAGATCATGACAACGTTACAGATTTAGCTAACGACAATGACGAAGAATACATCAATAGTAATGAAGTGGCGGAAGAAGTTGCTGATGACGATCAACAACAAGCACCACCTGAAGAAGATGATCAAGATGAAGGTGAAGACCAAGAAATGGACCTTGATGACGAACAGGAAACCATAGAAATTGATATGTCAAATAACTCATGGACTTACTTTGAACAACATAAGGACAGTATATTTACTGTTTTTGCACATCCAAAATTACCAATGGTTGTAACCGGAGGTGGTGATAATACTGCCTACATGTGGACTACACACACACAACCACCTAGATTTGTTGGCGAACTTCAAGGTCACAAGGAATCTGTTATTACAGGTGGTTTCACTTCAGATGGGAAATTTGTGATCACAGCTGATATGAATGGGTTTATTCAAGTTTTCAAAGCAACCAGTGGAGGTGAGAAATGGGTCAAATTTGGTGAATTGGACGAAGTTGAAGAAGTTTTGTTTGTAACTGTCCATCCTACTTTACCATACTTTGCCTTCGGTGCCACTGATGGATCTATATGGGTATACCAAATTGATGCATCTGCCAAACTGTTGGTGCAAATCATGTCTGGTTTTTCACATACCTTGGAATGTAACGGGGCTGTTTTCATACCCGGAAAAGATGAAAACGATTTGACTTTGGTATCCATCAGTGAAGATGGCACTGTTGCCAACTGGAACTGTTTCACGGGTCAAGTCAATTACAAATTACAACCACATGACGACTTTAAAGGTGTTGAAAGTCCGTGGGTCACTATTAAAGCTCACGGTAATCTTCTTGCTGTTGGTGGTAGAGACGGTCAATTGGCCATAATAAATAACGATACTGGTAAAATAGTTCACACACTCAAGACATTAGACAGCGTCGACGACATTGCCGAATTGTCCATTGAAGCTTTAAGTTGGTGTGAAAGCAAGAATATCAATTTGTTGGCCGTGGGTTTGGTGTCTGGTGATATTTTACTCTTTGATACTCAACAATGGAGATTAAGAAAGAATTTGAAAGTGGAAGATGCTATAACTAAATTACAATTTATTGGCGAGACCCCAGTGTTAGCAGGAAGTAGTATGGATGGTAAAATTTACAAATGGGACGCTAGAACTGGTGAAGAGTTATTTGCCGGTGTCGGTCATAATATGGGTATCCTCGACTTTGCCGTAGTAGAGAATGGTAAGAAATTAGTGACAGCTGGAGATGAAGGTGTTTCTTTGGTGTTTTTACATGAATAGATATAAAATATCGAATACAAAATGCTGCAAAATGGAAATCAAACTGTAGAAGTTAAAAAAAAAAAACAATTGCATCTTTGCACGACCAAGTCCCTGACGCGTCTTAATTCTTCTCTAATTTTTTTTTTTATTTTTTTTTTTTATTATTTGTTGAAAATACTATCTTCGGTATCTTTATCAACATCCATCAAAAAACTATGAGTCCAGTAATGCAAGACAATGTTACTATGGCATCCTTTGAAGAGCCGGCTTCCGGTACTCCTTCGGAGTCAGATATGAAATTCTACTACGAAAGGCTATTACCGTTCCGTTATATCTTCCAATGGTTGAACCACTCCCCGAAACCAACTACAGACTTCACCAAAAGAGAGTTTGCTTATGAGTATAGGAATAAAATTTACCAACGTTATAATTCTTTTGGATCATTAAATGAATTTAAAAAATCTGTGGTAACTGCCAATCCTACCCGTTTTGAAATCGGGGCAGTTTATAAGATCAACCCAAATGAACGTAAAAATTTACCTAAAACAGCTTTTAAACCAGAAAGTAAAGAATTGGTATTTGATATTGATTTGACAGATTACGATGATATCAGAACATGTTGTCAAGGTACCGATATTTGTTGTAAATGTTGGAAGTTTATCCAGGTGGGATCAAAAATCATCGAAGCTGCCTTGAGAGAAGACTTTGGATTCGAACACTTGGTCTGGGTGTTTTCAGGAAGAAGAGGAGCGCATTGCTGGGTCAGTGATAAAAGAGCTAGAGAATTAGATGAAACTAGTAGAAGAGCTATAGTTGAGTACATGGATGTTTTGAGCTCGAGAAATCAGCACAGTGCATTAAGTCTCCGAAAACCATTACATCCACATGTGGAGAGGTCTTTTGATATCGTTAAAAAGGAGTTTGCTACAGTGATTTTGCAAGAGCAAGATCCATTCGGAACAAAACCCGGCCAAGAAGCTGATGCCAAAGCCTGGAAGAAGACTGAAGAATTGTTAAAATTCATACCTCAGAAACCATTGCAGATTGAGTTGAGAAACAAATGGAAAAACAGTAAAAGTTATTCGTCTTCGCAAGATAAATGGGATGATATAAACAAAGTCGCATCGCAAGTTCTCAAATCAAACGCGCAAGTAAGCGTTCTTAACGAATCCAAGAAAGATATTATTATCTACTACATGTATCCCAGATTGGATGTCCAAGTTTCCAAACAAGTTATCCATTTGTTGAAATCCCCATTTTGTATTCACCCAGGTACAGGTAATGTGTGTGTTCCCTTTGATCCATCCAAAAACATTTCTGGAAATGCTGATGACGATAATTATGGGTTTAATCCAAAAACAGCCCCAAATTTACGTCTTCTACAAACAGAATTGGAAAAATGGGAAGACGAACATAAGGACGACGAAGAAAACAGAAAGAATAACATACCGGATTATAAGAAAACGAGTTTGGAACCATACATCGATTACTTTGCCGAGTTTGTGAACGATTTGTTGAAAAGTGAATTAACGGGAACAGAGAAAAGAGCAAGAGAGGAAGATCCATTGAGCTTCTAAAGTCTGTATAGTATTAATAAATAATCTATGTAACAGGACATCCCACCAAATCGTTGGAAAACATGCCCTTGTCCTCTAACGCCTTTGTATCTTCGAGCGATCCACTGTTGTTTTTAATAACAATCGTTTCAGTTTGTACCCCAGCTGGTTGTGAAGGGTTCCTCTTCTTATCGTCATATTCTTTTTCTTCTTCTTGCACTATCAAAGGATCATTCCAATGGTACCATTCAATAAACTGCAATTCTGAATTGTATTTTATATAACCCGAGGATAAGTAAATATCACCATAATCCAAAAATGGGAAATGCCATCTAGGAACAAAAATTATGGTTGGTGTTGTTTCAAGTGAAGGATCCGATCTATTAATTGAAAGCTGCAATGAATACTTTACAATCTTGATATCGAATTCAACTGCCGTGATTATACCTTTCGTTGCCATTAGATATGGTCTAACAACAGCACTCACTGCTCTGACACCATCTGGGGACGGATAGCACTTCTTGTATTGACGGTGATAAATATTCAGACTGTCCGAGGTTATAACGGAACACTGGGAAGAGCAATCGTCGGATTCATAACTATCCGAGAAATCCCTGTCCGAGTTGAACGACGATTCTGAAGTAGTGCTAAGGGTGCTACTTTTTGATGACGCCGTACTCATTCGTGTAGCGGCCGCTGCACGACGTAGGGCACTCCTCGGGTGCTTCAATTTTGAGCGACGGTGTCTGCGTCTTCGCGACATGTTGCTCAGAGATTCGCTTCCGTTGTCATCATCCGTGGACTCCGTGTTACGATCGTCCAGTGACCAAAACGAAAAATCCTCGTTATTCCAATTATCTCCCCACATGTGGTTGTTGCCGCTATTGTAGCACCAGAATGTATGAGACATGTTTGCCCCTTCAAGTGCATTACATATAGCATCCATTGCAGCGGTTTGTGAAATAAATTTGCTATTTCTGTAGGACCTTTTTTCATCCATATCAAATGGCATTCCAGTTTCTGACATAACGATTGGAAGGTCACCTAAATTTTGATTACACTCACTTCTCATTTCAATAAACTGCTTTCTGAAGCAATTCCTTATAGCTCGTTCACCAAAAACTATTCCCAAAACCGGGTTGATGTATCGGTTTCTCATAATACCAAGGGTGTCGACGTTGTATTTTACATTCCAACTCTTGAACATTAACGATAAACCATCATAGTAATGTGGGCAGTACACGGTTTTGCTATCCACAATCTTTCTATTATCATTCTTTAAATTTGGTGGGACTTCTAAAACCGGAGTCAGCATAAAGACAAACGAATTTGGGTTTCTTCTTCTGATTGTCTCCTTGAATTTGACATAATGGTTAACAAACAGGTTGTTGATGAAGAATTCTACGTCGATTTTATTGGGAATGTTGCCATCTGCATATGCGAAATTGTGTTTTTCATGAACTTTCGTAAAGAAGTATGGTTCTAACATAACACACTTGGTTGTTGTTTCGAGTCTCTGTTCCTGGGTTAATTGCCTTAACGAATTGAAATCAAACTCTTTTGGCCACTTCCAGATACCTTCGTGCGCAAAAATACAAGTCCCAATCGGCCAGTTTACGTCTCTCTTAAACCCATAACGATCATCAATAACTTTTGCATCTGCACGAGACAACCAAGCTCTAGTCCCCTTGGGATCCACAATTTTACTACCATACTTTCGTGGACCAGTTATGGTAATTCTGTACTCATCAACTTCACAGGTAAACCCCATTCCCAATTTCATTGACTCAAATGCAGTGGGTGACGTCCCCACACGTAATTGTTGAGTTTCTGGAATAATCTTCAAGTCCGGATGACCAATCAACCCACCATTAGGCTCGTTCATTGACTCGAATCCCAATATTGTCCCGTTTTCAATCAAATGCGGTAACCTGCGACATATGTTTTCCCAAATATAGTCAACCGAACCTAGATAATGGTCTTGTAAATAATCCTGTATGTTCTTGCCATTAAGCACCAACGAAGGAAAATAATTTTTGCCTGCAAAAAACAAGGTAAACATGACAAACGAAGCCAATCGCTTATAATTAGATGTCCAAAGCATTTTATGGTACCTTGCCGAAGAATCATGGAATCTAGGTTCATTGTGAAGTACTGCTGCTTCGGTTCTAACAAACTTCTTGGGATCTAAACCAGCTGCATAAAATGTCCACATTGGAGCACCACTTCCTCCTGAGAACCGGCTCCAGACATCCTGGTGAAACTCTAAGAACACATAAAGTCCTCCAATGTTACCAATGATCTTTATCATTTCAATCGTATAATCAGCAAATTCGCTGTCGTATTTCCCTGGACCAGAATGTTCCACGGCTTCCCAAGTTATTAGATATCGAATGGTGGTATATCCCCAATCCTTAATTCTTTGAAAATGCATGTGAGCATCACCTAACGGAAATGGTCTCCCCACAAACGACACACTATCACCATCAAAGAAAAAACTATCTGGATCTGTGGAATCACCTTTGTAAGAAGGAACATATGGCGTCACAGGAAGTTTCATTTGTGAGTCAACATTAATCCCCTTTAGAACAACCTTTCTCTTAGTTCTGGGATCATAGAAATCGCCTTTCATATCGGCCTCCAAAGGTGTACATTCTAGTACGGAAGAGTTCAGGCGACTTGCTTGGGTAATCTCTTGGGTTGGTGGATACTTTTTCTTCAACAGCTTGGCGCCATGTACATGAATTGTTGACGTAGTTTGATATAGACTTAGCCTATCTTGTATCGCAGCACTAGCATACCTTGCTGATTGCATTGCTTGATGTAAAATAAATATTAAAAAAAAGGAAAGTTAAACAAAATTAGAATAGAACTAAACCCTTTTCGACCCCAAAAAAAAAAAAAAAATCAAATATAGTTGATAACACACAACCCCTTAAAAGAAAGAACCTCCCGGTAACACAAGAGACTAAGCAAAATTGAAGATAAAAGTATATCAACAGATCTAAAACACTAAAAAAAAAAAAACTAAAAAAAAAAAAAAGAGAACAACAGCAAAGGAAAAGGAATGTAGTTTTATCATATGGTTTGACTACTTGTGTGACGTTTATTTTTTTTTTTTTTGAACATATTTTTATTCCTACTGGTGACACAAAATTCTTCTCAACTTGCCTAATTTGGCAACTTTATTTGACCCCTCCGCGAATACCGATATTGCTAGATTTTATTATAAATTCATTACAAAACTTATACACACGACCTATCTCTTCGGCTTTCTTTGCTTTGTAAGTCTCCAGCTATCCCTGTTATGACTATTAAATAGTGGTTCTATTTTCTGCTTCTTCTTTGCTTCCCGAACTTTAAGCTCATCTGCAAGCTGGTAGTATTTGGGTGCTAATTCATACAACCAATTTGGATCAATTACACTGACACAGTGCATGTACTCCTTAGAAGTGAGTATCAAAGTATGGTAGATGGCATATTCTGGGTTCTTTCCGTACAATGACGACGATGGGTGCAAATATACTTGTGTGCCTTCGTTCAAAGTCTTGTAACCTTCACCTTCTTGCCTCTTTGCACAATTTTTGAAGTATCCACAGCACAAAGTCTTTCTGACCTTTTCAATATTATTGCCACACGATACTACAGGATATCTAAATCTAGTCATGATCAATCTCAACTGGTTTCTAACGTCCATGGCTCGACGCATGCTTCGTTCTTGAATAAAGTTCTCTTGACACCATGTCTTGCTATAGTTGTTACGACACCACAGCTGAAATACATTTAGCAAAGTCAAATGGTCACCTAATGGGTGATGAAATCTCGATTTTCTTTGATCGGCTAGCGTGGCTTGTGCTTTGGGTCTGTAGAAAATGGTTTGCACGGAAAGCATGGCAACGATATTTAAAATTTCTTCTGTGCATTGATATTCTGCAGATTTGATTAAAGTTTTGGCTAATGCGGGTTCCATTGGTAAATTTGCCATCCTTCTCCCCAAATCCGTAAGGTGGCCTTGGTTATCTAATGCGTCTAACGTGTACAAATCTTCAAGTGCTGCCAATAGCGTGTTTGTAGATGGTGGGTCCATAAATTCAAAGTTTATCAAATCCTGTATTCCCATTGCTTTTAACATTAAAATTGTATGCGATAGGTTTTGTCTTTGGATCTCTGGGATCGTATTTGGGATCATTTCTTTGTGGTATGCCTGTTCAGTGTATAATCTGTAGCACTTTCCAGGACCAGTTCTACCGGCTCTTCCACTTCTTTGGTTTGCTTGTGCTTGACTAATAGGACGAACCTTTAAGGAATCCATTCCTAGCTTGGGATCGTACAGGTTGATCTTCACAAATCCAGGATCAACAACGTAGTAAATTCCATCAATCGTGATAGACGTTTCCGCGATATTCGTGGCTAAAATGACTTTTCTAGATCCAGGAGGGGTTGGTTCAAAAATTCGAGTTTGCATTTCGGAAGGCAATGCAGAATATACAGGAAGCACAATCAATTCCGGCACACTGTCCCCGAGAATCTTCATTCTCTCATTCAATGCATCACAACTGGTGTCAATCTCTTCTTGACCAGTCAAGAACACCAATATATCGCCTGCTGGTTCAGATATATGGATCTGCATCACTGAGTCAAGTGCTGCGGCAAGGTAATCCATCTCTGGTTCTTTTACATACAACACCTCAACAGGGAATGTTCTTCCTGGTATCTTTATTACGGGACAATCGTTAAAGTACTTGGAGAACTTGTCCGAATCCAAGGTGGCTGAGGTAACGATAACTTTCAAATTTGGATTTTGTTTCGCAGCATCTTTTAGCAACGCAAACAATACATCAGTTGCTATTGTTCTTTCATGTGCTTCATCTAACATAATGACTGAGTACTTACTCATGGACGGATCGTTCAATGCCTCTCTTTCCAACATACCATCCGTCATATATTTGATAACGGTGTTGGGACCTGTTTCATCATCAAATCGAACAGTATACCCAACCGTATCCCCAACGTTGCATCCAACTTCCTCGGCAACTCTTTTGGCAACAGAGGTAGCTGCCACTCGTCTTGGTTGAGTACAACCAATCATCTTTGTCTTGTCATTAATTATATTCATATTTTCTTCATAAATGTATTGCACTATTTGGGTTGTTTTACCCGAACCTGTTTCCCCTACTATAACCACAAACTGGTTATCACGGATGTTTTGAATCAACTCAGAACGCATGGCATAAACAGGAAGTGATCGTCTCTGCTCATCAATTGGAAGAGTGGTCCGTTTACCAAACGACTCAGTCTTATGGGATTGCTTCCATTTGGAAATGAATGATTCTGTTGCAGGATCAAGATCAACATCTTTTACAGATTCTGTAGCTTGAAAAAGAGGGTCTGTCGTTTCAGCTTTAGCTTTAGCTTCTTCTTTCTCTTTTTCTTTCCTTTGTCGTAGCCTTTCTTCTCGAAACTCTTTTGCAAATTGGGATCCTTTTTCAGCAGATTTGCTTAATGTTCCTTTAGTCATCGGTACTGGATCTACCGACTTGAATGTCTTAGACACTGCCATTCCTTTTAAAAATTCGGGTTTCTTTTCGTTCAACTCGATATGAACTTCAACCTCTGGCTCTAGAGCAGATCTTCTATCTTGTCCTTGATCTAGATCTTCTTCCAAATCTGGATAATCTTCTGCCTTTGCCACACCTGACTTGATAAGTTGACGTATTTCCCATCTCTCCGGGGAGGTCAATTTTCGTTTCATATTATTCAATCTATTTGTCAGTCTCCCTCTTAGGTCTGCAGATTGATCTTCTCCTGTCATTTGATCGATTCCTCTCATCGATAATGATACTCTCCTTCTACTGCCCTGGTTTTGTATATCTGTAATTTTAACAAATACATTTTGTCCTTGTTCGAGGTAATCTGCTACTGATGTGACTTTCGAACCTTCAAATGATATCTGTGATATATGACATAGACCTGAAGTGTTGTTGAAATTTATAAATGCACCATATGGTTGTATGCTCTTCACGATACCTGAAACAATATTTCCAATCTCTAATGGATCGGTAGGTACATGTTTGTACTTAGAATGAGATTGTGGTCCATTGGGTTTGTCATTTGACACATTTATACTTTCACTGGCATCACTAAGCTCTTTCTCAGACATTTTATCATAAACTTCCTTCAAAAAGTCCTCTGCAAATTCATCTCCTCCATTCTCATCAACTTTCGCTTTAAAATCATTCCATGTGTGTTTTGCTGAACTCTTGTATAGATTGGCCAAAAACTGTGCTATTAAAGAAAGATTCTCGTCTCCTTCAGGTAGCCCTAGATGCTTTTGTACTATTGGTAGTAGTTGCTTATCGGGTTGGTTATTCATGCGATAGATAGTTTGAAGTGGTATGTAAAATTATATTTTTTTTTTCCTCCGATGGATTTATGTTTTATAGATCAGAGGTGATAAACGGTTCCACAAATAATTCAAATAGAAATATTATTCTAATATTTCTTATATATAGATTGGATTGTCATTGAGAGAAGCGATGAAACATCGACCTAATCAATCCCCATGTAGTTCTGTTTTATAGTTAAATCCTGAATTGTATTAAAACGAGTTTGGTTTATAACTCCAAAATTTAAACAAAGACACTTCTCCTGGATCTACCTTCTATCTACAATCCCTTATATTAACAATAACTTGATATTGATAATCCACAGTTACTGCATTGATTCATTGATTGATACCCCCGACACCATCATCAATAACTGGTACATTTCGCACGACTATCAAACTTTCGCCAACCTCGATTTTTCAAAGTGTTCTGTTTTTTTGGTTTTTTTTTTTTTGCCCGCTCTGTTCGCCACCAACTATCTTACATCAATCAACTACTCACCACAATGTCAAGAGAAGACCCAATTAAAGCCGAAAAGGACTTTTCAGCTACCTTGGATGAACAATTTCCAATAATTGAAAAGATAACTGATTACAAACAAGCTTTGGATAAGTACCTTGTTTTAGAGAAACAAACCCGTCAATCCTCCGATTTGGCGTCTTCAAAAAGAGTTCTCAATAGAATAGTCACCACTTTGGTCAACCACAAGGACTGGGAATATTTGAATGATTTAATAACCATATTATCCAAAAAGCATGGACAATTGAAGTCGTCTATCCAGGCGTTTATCAAGGATGTCATTGAAAATTTGGATAAATTGAACGAAGATAGTAAGCAAGACTTGGAAGCCAAGATGAAATTGATTGAAACAATTAGAACGGTGACTGATAAGAAAATCTTTGTTGAAGTTGAAAGGGCTGTAGTTTCCAGGCAATTAGCAGAAATTTACTTGATCAAGTTGAATGATTTGGATAAGGCAGTTGAAATATTGTGTGACTTACAAGTCGAAACATATTCTTTAATGTCATTTAGTGATAAAGTAGAATATATTTTAGAACAAATTCAGTTGACTTTAAAGAAAGGTGATTATGCTCAGGCAAAGATTTTGAGCAGAAAGATTTTATTGAAATCATTAAAGAATTTTGAAAAAGCTGACGAGTTTAAAGCTACCTATTTGAAGTATTTGATTGATATTAATGTGTTTGATTACGAGTACATTTCCATAGTTAAGAACTTGTTATTGTTGATTGAAATCCCTTCCGTGAAGGCATCTAGTGGTGTTGCAGAAGACTATAGGAAAATTATTTTCTATATCATATTGTCCAAGTATGATCCTCACCAACAAGACTTGATCAACAAGATCAAGACCAATCCAGTTTTTGCCAAGAATGTTGATGCTCAAATTTTCAAACTTTTGGATATTTTCACAACCAACGAGTTGATTCATTGGTCCAACATTGAATCTTTGTACAAGAGTTCATTCGAATCTTCCGAAATCTTTACCGATGCAACTAATTACAAAAACTTACAAAAAAGAATTATCGAGCATAACCTCCGTATAATCAACAAATATTACCAATTTATCAAATTGGATAGATTGGCTTACTTGTTGCAATTATCTGTTGATGAATCCGAACAGTACGTCAGTGAATTGGTCAACCAAGGTATGATTGTTGCAAAGATTAACCGTCCACAAGGTATTGTTAAATTTGATAAATCCAAGCATGTTGAAGGCAGTGATCCTAGAACAAGTGACAACCATATTAATGCGTTGTTGAATGACTGGTGCTATGATATTGATAAACTTTTAGAAGAAGTGGACTCCATAGGTCATTTGATAAACAAAGAAGAAATGATATATGGTATAAAGCAAAAGAGTTAGTATTTATGGCAAATAGAAAAAATTTGATTCATACGTAGGAAAGAACTAAAGAAGAAGAAAAAAATAAACAATATAAAAAGTATAAAAAGTAGAAATAATTACATAAAACTCTAGATCAAAGCGAAACCAGCGGCCAAAGCAAGGGCACTTAAGAAACCACTGGATGCGATAATCATACCTTCGTTTTTGGTCGAACTTGAAGTTTTGTTTCCGCTGTTGGTTGAAGTGGAAGTAGTTGAGGCAGCTTGAGTTGAGCTGGTTTGGTCTGGGGAAGTATGGGTTGATCCACCAAGGGTTGAAGTGTAGTTACCAGTGTCATCAACATTGTTGTCGCTTGAATGACAGTTTCCTTGGACATAAGCGTCAAAACCATGACCAGTTGGTTCGGCTAAACCTTTCAAGTATTTCAATGCACCCTTTGGAGTGTCTGGGATATCTTCAGTGACGTTCCAGTCACCAGATAAGGTTGGGCAATTGTTAGCACCAGTTGAGTCCAAGTAGCTACCATCGCCTGAAGGGTTTGAGGTTTTGTTGAATTCTTTCTTCAAGTTGTCAAAGTCATCAGTGGTGGAGACGGAATCACCGTCCAATTTGACCAAACCGTAGTTGGAAGCTTCTTCGGAATATTCGTAAACCAACCCACCAGAGAACACAGAAGACATATCAGTGGAGTAGATGGCTTCGATTTCAGAGAATGGTCTTGGGTGGACAGTGTTACAACCAAATTCTGAGAAAAACAATGGAACAGTGTAGTTGGCGAAATCCTTCATTTGTTGGGAGTATTGGGAAGTGGTCATACTGGCATCACCACACCAGGAGTAGTCATTGATACCGTACATATCGATTCTGGCCAAATCATCGTCACCACAGTTAAAGTAGAGACCAGTGGCCAATCTGTACTCATTAACACTAGCAGCAGAGTAACCAACTGGTATAGTTCTAAAGTTTCTGTTTTTGATAAAAGTTTTCATATCTCTAACAACAGCTTTGACATAAGGGGCAGCCTCCAAAGAAGCACCGTCATTGATGACTTCATTACCAGCAAAGAAACCCAAGGTATTGTCGAATTGGGCAAATTCAGAAACGGTAGCAAATACTTCTTGCAAGTAATCGGTGTTGTAAGAGCAGTCAGCGTTGCTTCTGGTGATGGAAGAATGAGGAGTGTTGACATCCAAAATGACGTAAATACCTGCCTTGGCCAAGGTGTCCATACACAGGGTGTGGTTTTTTGTGTTGTCGACGGAATAAACACGAACAGTATTGATACCCAAGTCAGTAAAGTATTCAACATCTCTTTCACAGACACTTGTATCAGCCAAAGGGTCTTCTAATTCAGAGGAACCACCTGGTTGGTAGTCCACCCCTCTGATGTAGAATCTTTCACCATTGTCAGCGTTCCAGAAAGCATTACCTTTGACCTCGATGGTGGAAATGGATAAAACAGACGCAACCAAGGATAAATACGTAGCTAAAGATTTGAATAACATTTTGGGTGTAAATAACGAATGAATAATAGGGTCAGTGGGAAAAGGCTTATAGAAACAAAGAAAAAAAAAAGAAGAAAAGTGAAAAAAAAAAAATAGAAAGATTAAAAAAAGAGGTGTTAGGGGACGATTGTTCTTCTCGTTTTTACTTATTTTTCTTGCGAGGGGTTAAAGTGTTCCAAGATGTGTGTATTTCTCAAACGTTAGATGGTGTTATTATATTTGTAAAAAAGAAAAAGTTTATTCAGCTAGTAGGGTGGCATTCAAGGGGAATATCAGGGTATGTATGGGTGTGTCAGTATTTTGTTATTCCTTATTGGTTACTCTGGTATGATGAGATCTCTTTCTGTCGTATTACTTTGATATTATTCGAAACGCAAGGCGAGTGGGTGATGGTCCAAAACCACAACAAACAAACAATCAAACCACGCAGATGATGAGGGTGTTTGGTGTTGGGTGTTTGTGGTGTTTGTGGTGTTTTGTGGAATTTGTACTAAATAGTGAAACACAAAAACAAAAAAAAAGAAGAAAAAATATTTCGCGTTTGTTCGTCTCATACTTCCAAATCCTGAAACACACACATGTGTGTTGATCACGTGCTGTTACTAATAATTCAATTATCTTACCAAGTTTAACTGCTCTTTTGTTATTTAGTAAACGACTTGGGAAAAAAATAAAGACTTGAGAGGATAGTAAGATAAGCAAGTGTTTGATCTATATTGATGTTGATTATTGGTTTTTCATTTAATTTTGGTGCAGTTTTTAATGAAAAATTATTGGAGGAGTGTGGTTATTGTTGGTCAAACAAAGAAAAGACACTTATAATAGTTCTAGATATAGTTATAATAGAGTTCTTTTGAAGATCTAGAGTAACCAGAAGAAGTAGTATTGTTTGTTACGTATTACATATTAAGATCCTTCCCAAAATTAGTTCCACAATTCATACGAAACATCAAGAACCAATTCAATTCCAATACCTTCATTGCTTCAGTTCTCTGAGTCTGTTGTATTTGGTCCATTTAACACGTATCCCGCACACACACTAAAAAAAGAAAAAAAAGAAAAATCAACAACAAACGACAAAAGAAAAATTATCCCAATCGGATTCATAACTTGAAGCAATTACGATCCCTCATTTCAACCTACATTTCCATTTATTCACCCATAATACAACATGGCTTCACAGATTCACTTCTTGGACATAAAAGGGAAACCATTGTTGTCAAGAGATTACAAGGGAGACATCCCTTCGAATACCATAGAAAAATTTCCGCTTTTACTCTTGGAGTTGGAAAACACTGCCGATGAAGGCGAATACAAACCATTCATCAACCACCAGGGAGTCAACTATATATTTATCAGCCACAACAACTTGTACATCTGTGCCTTGACCCGTAAAAATGAAAACATAATGACCATTGTCATATTTTTGTCAAAACTAGTCGAAGTGATGACACAATACTTCAAATCATTGGAAGAGGAGAGTATCAAGGACAATTTTGTTATCATCTATGAATTGTTGGATGAAATGATGGACTTTGGTGTGCCTCAAACAACTGACACCAAGATATTAAAGGAATACATTACACAAGACTATTACTCATTAATCAAGAGTACACCGACACATTTGGTTGCTCCTCCAAATGCCGTTACCAACGCTGTCAGTTGGAGAAAAGATGGAATCTATTACAAGAAGAACGAGGCATTTTTGGATGTTGTTGAATCCATAAACATGTTGATCACTGCAAATGGCCAGGTATTAAATAGTGAGATTTTGGGAGAAATCAAAATCAAATCTCATTTGAGTGGTATGCCTGATTTAAGACTAGGATTGAATGATAAAGGTATATTTACTGGTAACTCCGATTCCGCCACTGACAGTGGTAAGAACATTGAGATGGAAGACATAAAATTCCATCAGTGTGTCCGATTATCCAAATTCGAGAATGAAAAATTAATAACATTCATTCCTCCTGATGGTGAGTTCACTTTAATGTCTTATAGATTATCTTCCGCCCAATTCCTCATGAAACCATTGTTGTTGGTGAATTGCAAAACCAAAGTGCACAAACATTCCAGAATCGAAATCTTGTGTACCATCAAAGCTCAGATCAAAAAGAAATCCACCGCCAACAATGTCGAGGTTATTATCCCAATTCCTGAAGATGCAGACACCCCTAAATTCCAACCAGAATATGGTTCAGTCAAATGGATTCCAGAAAAGTCTTGTCTTGTTTGGAAATTGAAAACTTTCCCAGGTGGTAAACAATTTGCAATGAGAGCAGAATTAGGTTTGCCAGCAGTTACCGATCCTGAATCTATAATAAGTAAAAAACCAATTAAAGTCAACTTTTCCATACCTTATTTCACGACCAGTGGTATCCAAGTTAGATACTTGAGAATCAACGAACCTAAATTACAATACCAATCATATCCATGGGTCAGATACATTACCCAGTCCGGAGATGATTACATAGTTAGAATGAGATAATAAGTATACGTTTCCTTTTTTTTTTTTTTTTTTTTTGTAAAAACAGAATCCTTTCTTGGATATATAAATGTACAAAAGTTGTAATAAAATATGCCTAGTTATATGTGTATATATAAAAAAAAATATGAACTGAACTTTAAGTCTTTCCATTGACTAATAATAAAATGATGATGATGATGATAGTGAATTAGTTTATTCTTTGTAGATCAAATCAGTAACACAACCTTTAGAAGCGTCACTAACCAAAGCAGCATATTTGGCTAAGGTACCTCTCTTGTATCTTGGTTCAGGAGCGGTCCAACCTTTTCTTCTTTCAGCCAAGACGTCTTCTTCAACAAGCAAATCAATCTTGTTGTTTTCAGCGTCAATGACAATAACATCACCATCTTCAACCAAGGCGATTGGACCACCTTCAGCAGCTTCTGGGACGATGTGACCAATCAAGAAACCATGGGAACCACCGGAGAATCTACCATCAGTTAACAAGGCAACATCTTTACCCAAACCGTAACCCATCAAAGCAGAGGATGGTTTCAACATCTCTGGCATACCTGGACCACCTTTTGGACCTTCGTATCTAATAACACAAACAGTTTTTTCACCCTTTTTAATTTCGCCATTTTCTAAAGCAGTGATGAAAGAGTGTTCTTCGTCGAAAACTCTAGCTTTACCTTTGAAATAAGTACCTTCTTTACCGGTGATCTTACCAACAGCAGAACCTGGAGCCAAAGTACCTTTCAAGATTTGCAAGTGACCATTTGGTTTCAATGGCTTAGAAACTGGCATGACAATATCTTGACCTTTTGGTAATCCAGGGAGTTCTTTCAAGTTTTCGTTAATAGTTTTACCAGTAACAGTCAATTGAGAGCCATCCAAGATACCTTCGTTAACCAAATATTTCATAACAGCTGGAGTACCACCGACAGTTTGCAAATCGGCCATGACGTATTTACCAGATGGTTTGAAATCAGCCAACAATGGGGTGCTGTCAGAAATTCTTTGGAAGTCATCAACAGTGATGGTAATGTCAAAGGAAGAAGCAATAGCAATAAGATGTAACACGGCATTGGTAGAACCACCAGTAGTAATGATGTAAGCAATGGCATTTTCAAAAGATTTCTTGGTGATGATATCTCTTGGTTTCAAGTCCATTTCCAACAAGTTCTTCAAGGCATAACCGACAACGGCACATTCAGCAGCCTTTTCTTTGGAAACAGCAGGGGATGAAGAAGAGAATGGCAATGTCAAACCCAAAACTTCAGAAGCAGAGGCCATAGTGTTGGCGGTGTACATACCACCACAAGCACCAGGACCAGGACAAGCATGTTTAACAATGTCGATTCTTTCTTCGGAAGTAATTTCTTTAGCCAAGTATTGACCATAGGATTGGAAAGCACTGATAATATCGATCTTATCGGCAACAGCTGGGTTGGAAGAACCACAGGTTGGAGAACCTGGAAGAATAGTACCACCGTAGACCATAATAGCTGGTCTGTTGTGTCTACCCATGGCCATCAAGACACCAGGCATGTTTTTGTCACATGAAGGAATGGCAATGTTACCGTCATATAATTGGGCCATAATCATGGTTTCAAAAGAATCAGCAATGATTTCTCTCAGTTGCAATGAGTATCTCATACCTTCAGTACCATTGGTAATACCATCAGAAACACCAATGGTGTTGAATTGCATGGCTTTCAAACCAGCCTTGTTGACAGATTCAGCACACTTGTTGTTCAATTCCATCAAGTGCATGTTACATGGGTTACCAGACCACCAGACTGAACCAACACCGATTTGGGCACGGTTGAAATCTTCATCATTGAAACCGGTAGCGTAAAGCATGGCTTGGGAAGCACCTTGGGATGGGTCCGCAGTGACAATTGAGGAGTATTTGTTTAACTTCTTTTCATGTTTGATAGCTGAAGTGGCGAATGTTCTAAGGCCACCTCTGCAAGACTTCAAGCAACTCATGGTTTGTATGGTGGGAGAGAGAGATGGAAAGAAACAATGAGTAATCTTGAAATTTTTTTTTTTTTTTTCAACTCGTTGCGTGCGGTTCGGGTGCTGCCAGGATCGATTTGGGTGTGAGAGCGGTTCAGGAGAAATGCGAAGAAAAGAAAAGTGAAGCGCATTTGCCAATCAGATCTGTACAATTTGTAATGTGGTGGTGAGACGAGGGGGGGGGAGAAGCCATGTGGTTACTTGAATACATGAATGGAGTATATGTAAAAGGGTAGCACAGGGAGAGAATATGATGTTACAAAGGGGTTATTTTTTTTTTCAGTCGATCATCTTACACGTGATCCGGAGAAGTATACCCGAGTTGTTGTTCTTGGTGGTTGATTACATAATCTTATAATTGCCTCGGCAGACTAGCGGTTCTCCCCCCTCCTTTCTCAAAAGTGTTTCCCACCCGGTTGTAAAATATTAATAGAAAAAAAAACAACGAAAGTAGTCATCAACTGTCACATGAACACGACCGTTTTTTCTCTTTTCAAATAACTTTAATTGTGGGGAATTAAGTCCAACTGCCTTTCTTTTTTTTTTTTATTTTTTCACAAGATAATCCGACAATAGATATATAGAACTGATTCTGCTCCAGTAGAGAGAAAAAAAATACATCAATCACTAAATTTATCACCACATCCTAATCAATCATGGCAGAAAGAAGATTATTCAAAGAACTTAACCAATACCAAAAACAACCTCCTCAAGTGTCCAATAGTCAGATAATATCGTTGGCTCCAGTCAAACCAGATAGTAATATATTGATATGGGAAGCTGTGATTGCCAAACCTACTAAATCCGACTCTCCATACTATTATGGTGGACAATGGAAAATGAGTATAGACGTGCCCATGACATACCCTATTGATCCTCCAACAATAAAATTTGCCACCCCCATTGTACATCCAAACATAAACTTGAAGACTGGAGAAATTTGTTTGGATATTTTAAAGAAAGACAGCTGGTCACCAGCATGGAATTTGGAACATTTGGTAGGAGCAATATTGATGTTGTTGGACGACCCGGAACCAGACTCCCCTTTGAACATTGATGCTGCCAACTTGTATAGATACGACAAGATTGCCTTTGAAAGTATAGTGCAGTTTAATATTTGGAAATTCAATAATTTCTTCAATGTCAATATCACCCCTACGTCGGTTGATATGTCCAATAATTTAAAAAGAGATATCAGCGGTACCAAAAGCGTACAGATTGGTGCATAACTTATTTATTCGTATATAGAAATAATAAAAATAACAATAACAATAAAAAAAATTGTATATTCTAATGATCGTCACTAATTAATAGAGTAGGAACCGATTGATTGGTTTTAGTTGGTACCGGTTCTGCTAAATTGTCACCCAAATCAAAATTAACTGGCGCATCAGAGTGTTGTTGCAAATGATTTGAAATCACTTGTTGGGCAGCAGGTATTTCATGTTGTGGCACCACAAATGAAGAAATGGAATCGGATGAAGTCTTGGCTGGTCCCAAGTATGGACTCTGTTGTTCCTGGATATTCTCCAATTTCTTTTGAATCAACTCTATAGTTTGTGATTCTTTGGTTTTCAAATCCAAGATCTCTTGCTGTTGCTTCAAGAATGCTTGTTGTAATTTGAGATAATCGTGGTGTTGAGCATCAAGCGCAAGACTTGTAGATGAACTTTCCGGAGTTCTCTTTTGAGGTGTACTGCTTGCAGTACCGCTGACACTGTGAGCTCTGAGGTCAGATAACATCCCTTCGAATGGGTTTTCTTCGTTTGGAGAATCTCTTGGGGTTTGGACTTTTGGTGTGAACATACCGCTTAATGCTGGTGTCAGAATATTGTCCAATTCCAACCTGAACCCACCCTTTCTTTCTGGAATTGTGTATGATTTCTTGAGATGTACTTTCTTTTGCACAAATGCATATCTTGCGTAATGGTCGTTTCCAAACTTTAACAAGTCAGATAAATCTGCATACCAGTTATTGTAATCTGTTTGGTTGGCACATTTGAAAGTCTTTTTTGATTTGTTGCTTGTCTTGGTGAGTACAAATTTGAACGCATCGCCGTCTTTGCATGAGATAGAGTACTCATTCAAGTTGTACGATTTCAATGGCTCATCGTCGTGACCAACAAAGCCACCAATCTTATCCTTTGCCTTCTTGCTAGCAACATTAACATCTTCATCAAATCTGAATTCATGGAGGTAGTTGCATGACAAAACGTAGTAGTGTCTAGTGTAACTCTTCATCAACTTGGATTTCTTGTACAAGATACCGAATCTAATACACTTGGAATGGATGGAGTTGCTGTATGGGAGGACGATCGATTTGATGCTTCTATTTTCTCGTTTTGGGTTATCTGGGCTCGACTCAAAGTTGTTGATAAAACATGGGTTATGGGAGATGAAGTACTTCCAGTCTTGCGTTGAAGAAGCACTGACTTTGGCTTTCAAAAATTGATAATACTCGCTGTTAAAGTTAAGTTTACCGAATTTGTCCACTACCCAAGTCAACTCTTTCAAGATGTATGTGAATAAATCTCTCGCAATGTTTTGTAAATTAACATACGAGGCAAACATGTAATTTTCCAAGATCAACTGGTTCTTGACACGGAAGTCCACTCGCAACTTTACCAATAATGGGTCATCCAAGGCACCAATTTCTTCTCCGTCTGCAAGGCACTTCTTGGTCACTGGAGTTTCTCTGGAATAAAGCTCAACGGCTTCCATATATGTAGCCAACACCTGCCCGGTTTTGGAAATGTCTTTTAACAAATCATCATTGGCAAATGATTCATTTTTCAACGACGTTTTGATTTCCTTGATTTTATGTGACACCTGTTTCAATAACACTTCCAATCTTGGGATCAATTTTGTGTTTAATTCTTTACTAAGTTTGTAACTGTTGGTGAAGGCCGATTGGTGCGAACTGAGCAACATTGAAGGGAAGTTGGTGTATAACGAGTCGTCGGGGAAAAAGCTTTCTGGAATGCGGACATCGGAGGTGGGTTCCATTCGAGGCACTGGGGGCAACCCAACGCTTGTAGGTGGTTGCGGAGGAGTAGGCGGAGCAGTGACGACACTAGTGACTTGACGAAGGGAATTTAAAGAGACATTTCTCTTGTGAAGGGGGTTTGCAGCCTTGAGGAAGGATGTGTTGGTGCTGCCAGCTGATTTCTGTTTGAATAAACCTGGACGCTTCTCACTAGAAGTTGTGCCAACAGTAGAGACACTTGAGTTTGACAATGTCTTTTTCAATTCATTGGTTGGGGTTCCTGCTTTGGGAGAGGTTGTTCCATTGTTGATTTGGATATCTTGCAAGATTTTTGGAGGCAAGTCTTTGAACCCTGGAAACTGTACAGCACTGATCAATTGATAGTTCAAATTTGCTTCTAGTTCCTTGACGAGGACGATTTCTTTCAAGTAGTATAGAATGGCCTTGATGAAGTACTTCCAATATTTAAAAAACTCTACCAATCTGTCGATTGGTTTTGTATCGTATGGAGGGAGGTTATGGTAGAAAGGGCTCCTCGAGTCTGATGCAGGCAAGATGGTTTGTTTTTCAAAATGATAACTAGTAGGTGACGAGGACATGATTCATCATTGGAGGAAGAAGGAACTAAAAAAAAAAAAAATTAATCAGGGTTATTAGGGAATGAAAGTGTTGTTTTTTTATAGGATAGTTGAAAGGGTAAAAGGGAACAAAAAAAATAAAATCCAGATTTTCCGATACGTTGAAAGGAATATTTTTTTCTATTTATAAAGTTGAAGCGCAGAGAAAGTGAGGGAAATATGAACACACACACACACTCTGACATGCCGACAAGATAAGTATGAGAAGAGCGGAGGGGGTGGCTTGATATTGTGTACAGAATATGAAGCTTTGTGGCAGTTAGTCTCATGCCTAGACCGTTTTCTCAGAACAATAACTACTGTTTTAGTTTGCTTTTTTTTTGTGTTCCCCGTGATCTTAAGCTTTGTTGGCCTTTTCGTGTCGCTTTTAGTAGAACATTAGCAATTGTATAAAATTTTCTCTTGAAAAGTGACTACGTCATAGGTGAAAACAAGCCTGGAAGAAATGAGGATGAGATAGATTATCGATGTGAGAAATATCCAGATGTAACATATCAGAGACCAAGGTAAATCCAAAAGATAATAGAGAATTAGAGAACAATGAAAAACCAACATTTAAAAAAATAAAAAAAAAATATTGATCCGTTGATGAGGCGGACATGGGGAGAGGGAGGTTTGGACCACATGATACAACAACCGGAGGAACGAAAAAAAAAAAAAAAATAGTGTGAACTACGAGGGTCTGTTTCAGCATCATTTGTTACCATTGTGTGCTCCGTCTGCAACTGCCTTTTTTTTGTCTAAAAAATTAAGAATGATATTGTATATTCCCGCCTTGGTGGTTATGTGCAAGTTATATATCTGTAAGTTGCAACACTAGCTAAAAAAAAATACAATGCGCCCGGTTGTCATTTTTTATCATTCTTTAATTGTTGAATTTCATGTTTTAATAAGCCAATCTCTATCAATAAGTTTGTTTTATTCCCAAAACTGATAATCTTTAAAAGATTCTCGTTCTCCAGTTGCAATTGTGACAACTTGTGGATCAATTTGTGACTCAACTCTTCAACGTCGTAGTTGTCGCTGAGATTGTTTGCAACCAATACCGCCTCCAAGCGCTGGTTGGTTTCCTGTAATTCAATCGATTTATCTTGTAAGGTTTTCAGCAAATCCTGAAACAATTGGTAGTGGTTTTTAGGTAATGTGAACCCGGAAGGTTTGCTTTCGTTTTTCGTCATCATATTGATCTGGTCTGTCAAGTTTTTGATTATTTGATTCTTCAAGATCAATTCCCCTTTTAACTTGTTGTAGTCATCTTGCAAGGTCTCAAAGGTGTCGTCTTTTTTGAAGTAGTACTTGTTGGTGTTGTAGTTGTTGTTGAAGTTAGTAGGAACGTAGCTTGGAGCATTCATTAACGTGTTTTTCAAATACTTGTTGGTGGTGTGAGCCAAGTTGCCAGTGCCACTTCCAACAACATCAAATGTTTCGCTTGATGTGTAGTATGAATCATCTTTGGCAACTGGGAACGTTTCGGCTTTAATTAATTGATGTCTATTGTAGGATTCTTCCTTACCCAATGGTTGGAAAGTGTTTGCAGTGGACACCTTTTGAGTGGATTGCTGGTTGATGGAAGAGTTTGGAGTTGACGACCAGAACTTGTTTCTATAATCCAGATAATCCAAATCACCTAATATATTGGAATTGTTTGAATCTTTCGACAGCATGGAGGTTGGAATGGTGATTTGATTGAATGACTGGATAGTTAGTAGGGGAGTTCAAAGGGTTGTATAAAAGGAACAAACATACATGGACAAGAGAATTATGAACTCCTTCCATTGTAGTATGAGTAGAAGAATAGAGTGGCAAGATATTTGGTGGGTAACTTATATTTTGGTTGTCAAATACACACACACTCATACACACACACACACAAACAGCGAGGAATTTTATACACACACACAATTACAAAGGAATTCTTATTATCCTTTCCTCTAATTTTTTACCACATAAAAACTCAAGCAATCTATCTGTGAAATGGTTGCAATTGTTTGTGAACAAATCATAGCTCATGGCATGGTATTTCTGGTCTTCACGGTTGTTTAATTCTGTAAGGAACTCGTTGAGTAGTTCATCATCTACGAATGTTGTTCCGATTTCTAGGATTTCTATGGGCGTGCCATATTGGGTTTTGCCTGGAGGTGCATTCACCTTTATTCCTTGAGCAAGATAGTATTCTTTATTTCGAACAACAACTGAGGTGTGGTATACAGCATCTATGGATTTCCCCAAAATCATTGGGGCATATATTCTAGCTAAGCCATGGGATAAGTCGTACACATAGACTTGGACGTTGGTTTCTTCAGACATGGTGGATAATAAGTGGTGGATGTAGTTTCTAGGGTGGCGGCGATCTCTCCCTTTATATACTTCTGTCCATGGTGGCAAAGGAACGGTTAATAAGCGGTTGATATTTGTCGATCCGATAGTAGGAAGAAGAAGAAGAAGAAGAAAAAAAAAAAGATGTGGCCGAAAATTTTTCCCCTTTTTCCCTTTTTCCCATTCTCCTTATTACCAACCAATCAGTCTAGTTTTTGACTAAGGTGTATACGTGAAGCAAAGAAACTAGTTATGTTAGGTTACCATATACATCAGTAACACACTAACAAAGACCTCATTTAATATTACATAACACTCATCACATAGAACAGATTTACCCCTCGACCATGTCTATTTCAGATGTCATCGAAGGTTATAAGAAAAACATCCATGAAATTTTAGACAAAAAATTTGCCGATCAGTCGTTTCTTCTTGGGTTTAATTTGTCGGTTCAAGCCAAGTACCAATCCTGGATTATCCAAGATTTCGATGAGTATCGAAAGAATCTGGAACAGGAGTTTACAACTATTGATTTTTTCGAATCCATATGGGTAAACATCCATTATCCGATTATTAAATTCTTCCAACACCAGCATGTGATTGTGCTTGAACAACACAATAAGGAGCTCAAGAGTTGCCAGAAGGAAGGCAGACCCGGGGAATTTAAAGTTAAACCAGTGGAAATAAGGAAAATCAACGATGCGTTTGTCAAGTTTGTTCTTGACATCTATCTGTTTTACTCAAAGTTGTTGAAGTATTTTGTCACACGATTCAAGAATCCGTATTTACCGGATAAGTTTTTACAGCATTTCAAGTTTGCATTGGAGGAAGATGCAATTGAGTGCCAAGACCTGGAGTCACAAGGGAATATCTTGCACTTGGTCCACCGATGTTGTATGTGTTTAGGGGATATGTTCCGACACCAAGCATTTATTGAAACCAACTATGTCATCCCATGTTCATCAAATAAGGAGTTTTTCAGATTCAAGTCGCTGACGGATAAGAAGAACTTACTCCCATGTTATGCCAAATCGATGCAATACTATGAACTTTGTATCATGATATTGCCTGTGCTAAGTGAGCCCTACAACCATACTGGGGTCATTTACAACTGTGTCGATGATAAGTTTACTGCAATCTATTGGTTTTTGCGTTCTCAATTCACGCGATTGCAAGGAAACCAATTGGGCTTTAACAACTTGACGGCAATTTTGAAAAAACACTGGTTCACCACCGCGTTGGTTGACATTGTGCAAAGCAGTGCTGAACGACGTTTCAGTCCTGCAAATAAGATGAACGTGTACTTGATTTGTTTGATTGGGTATATTTATTGCCCGGAAAGATACAAGAATGGTCCCAACATTGTAAAGAAGATTTCGTTTTCTAAAATTGAAACTGATTTATTCAAGTCAGCGAATGCTCATTTTAATGAAATGGTGTTGTTGCAACATCTAGTGGTGTTGTTTTCGTTTATCAGACTTTCACAGGACGAAGAGCAAAAGGAGAAATTGGTTAGATTTGCATTCAGGTATGTGGAGAAGATTTTGGTTTCGCCCAAGGTCAATGAGGCGTTAGTTCTCTTGCGATTTATTTTGAACATATTACTCGAGAATCCAGATTGGCTACAGGTGTTTAGCTCAAGAAGGAACTGTGTGGGGTACATGTCTAGTGTATTGAACATTTATTTGCTGTCCAGATACCCCGACACTGGCACTCGTCCTAGCCGGTTGTTTTATTTTAGTGATGACGTACACTTTAGAGATTGGGAGTTGATGGGCAGTCAGTATAAAGATTTCAATGATGATGAATTGTTTGAAGCAGGAAATATCAACTTGTTGGTAGGTGATTATTCGATGTTTATTGTTGAAGGCACCCCTTCGTTATTAACAAATGGAGAGAATGTTGAAGAGTACACGAAGAGTAAGAGAATTCAAGCAATCGTGGTTTTGGGGTTGAAGATCTTGCGCAATGCAAGAGAGTTTGAGTTGGTTCAAGATCCTGACACCAAGAGGGTTAGAATGAGAAAGAAGGTGACGAGAGATAAGGAAGTGAAAGAAAAGGAGAAGGAGAATGGGCCAAAGAGGAAGCAAAAGGAGTCAATTAGTAGGCCAAATATGGAGCCAGTGTCAAGGGCCACACACCCCCCACAACCAGGTAGAGTAACTGTTCCGACTTCTTTACAAGATATCGAATCGCTTATTTCGCGACAAGCTAAAGAACTCACTCTAGATATGGATCAAAACTATGAGAATATGGTTGGCGCGTTAGTTGATGATGATGAGCCAATGAGATCGTCACCAATTAGACTGACATCACCAATAAGATCATCACCTATTCCAAACCAAAACATCTGGCAACAAGATCAACAAAAACCTGCTCACAAACCCGATTTCCTCAACCAACATCAGACCATGTCTAGTCCACGCCCAACAGGCCAGTCTCGTGATTATTATTCTAGTTATTCGCAGTATTTCTAATAAACGATAAACGAGCAAACCCTACAAAAGAAAAAAAAATCACCTCTTTTTTTTTCCACTTCTCTCTCTGTCTCCTTTTTTTTTTTTTTTTTTTTGAACGTGGCATGGTTGAGCAAAATGGAATCAATTAAGCATAGAAAAAACCAGAAAACGTATACGTTTGATACCCCCCCTGCAGATGCATCTATTGAAGTGTTGAATGAATTTTACTGGACCAAAGTTGATGAACCTCATGTTGCCAGAAGAAAGTTGATTTTACAGAAATACCCTGAGGTTAGAAAATTAAATGGGTATGAACCAAAAACTAAATGGTATTGTATTGGGATTGTTTTGTTACAGGTAGCTGTAGCTGCATATCTTAGAAATACCCCAGTGTTATCTTGGAAGTTTTTCCTCTTGGCGTATGTGATTGGGGCCACGGCCAACCAGGCCATTTTCCTTGCCATCCATGAGTTGTCCCATAACTTGTTGTTCAAAAAACCATTCCACAACAAGATGTTTGCCATATTTACCAATATCCCTATTGGAGTTCCATATTCTGCTTCATTCCAGCCATATCATCAGTTGCACCACAAGTTCTTGGGAGATAGGTATTTGGATACAGATTTGCCAACCAAATATGAAGCCATGGTATTGTCAAACCCAGTTGGTAAGACTTTCTTTGCCATCTGTCAAATCTTTTTCTATGCATTGAGACCAATGTTCCTTACACAAATCAAGTTCACCTATGTGCATCTTTTGAATGTTTTGTTTCAGATGATTTTCGATCTTTTGATTGTGAGATACTTGGGCTGGAAATCGTTGGGGTATTTTATTATGAGTACCTTCTTGGCCGGTTCATTGCACCCATGTGCTGGACATTTCATTGCTGAACATTATGTTTTGAATGAGAACAATGTTCCAAGAGGTGAAAAGATTAACGGGACAAACATCTCAAAGGAATTGTTACCAGCTGAGACTTATTCATACTACGGATCCTTGAACCTTCTTACCTGGAATGTGGGTTACCATAACGAGCACCATGATTTCCCGTACATTGCTTGGACCAAGTTGCCAGAGTTGAGAAAGATTGCTCCAGAGTTTTATGATCCATTACCACAAGTCACTTCTTGGTGTGGGGTTATCTGGTGGTTTATTACTCATGACATTAACAGAGTTTGGAATAGAGTAAAGCGTGATGGAAAGGAGAAACATGGATACAATATTGACAAATTAGATGAAAATTAGACAATGACAAATATACACAAAATTTTCTATATGCCTTTGATAATACGGGTAATGTCATCGACATCGCCATTGTTGAGTTTACTTTTAACTGCATCGATCAACTCTTCAGTTTTAACTAAATCACCTTCGTTCTCTTCACCTTGACCCAAGACCTTGATTCTAAGTTGACCTTGAGGGTATTCTTCTTTACCGAGAATGACGGCCAATTTGGCACCAGCTTTTTCGGCAGCATCGAATTGTTTACGGATATTGGCCTTGTTTTTGAACAAGTATTCGGCATTGATGCCGGCTTTCCATAATTTATTGGCGATTTCCATTCTTTCTTTCAAGAAACCATTCCAACCTTCACCACCACCGAAAGCCATGACATAGACGTCGGTGTGGTTGGCACTGATGTTTTCCAAACTGGTTCTGTTTTTGATGATGGAGAATAATCTTTCCACACCAAAGGAGACACCAACACAAGGAATGGATTTACCGTTGGAGAACATACCGACCAAGTTGTCGTAACGACCACCAGCTGCAATGGAACCAACACCGACATAAGCAGAAGCATCTTCTTCACCTTCTTTGGCTTTAGCTTTTAATTCAGTGGCATTTTCTGGAGGGGCAGAAGCTGAAGTGACAGCTTCGTAGATCAAACCGGTGTAGTAGTCCAAACCTCTAGCCAAGGACAAGTCAAAGGACAAGAAGTTGGTGATGTCAAAGGCATCGACGTAATCAGCCAAGACTTCCATTTCCTTGATACCTTCTTGGGCAGTGGCACTTGATTTGATCATTTCGTTCGAGTTTAAGTATTCTAAAACTTCACGAATGGTACCGTTGTGCTTGACAAATTCACCGATCTTGTCGGCAACTTCTTCTGGTTGACCCTTTTCATTGACCATTTCGGCCTTGACTTGTTTCCATTCGAGCTTGTCCAATTTATCAACAGCAGAGGAGACTTTTCTGACATCTTCTTCTTTAACACCACAAGCTTCGAAAATACCGTCCAAGATTTTTCTGTGGTTCAATTTGACTTTGAAATCTTGAATACCCAAGCCGTTCAAACCATCACATAACAAAGCCAAGATTTCGGAATCTGGGACCATAGTGTCGTAGTTACCGGCAATATCGAAATCACATTGGTAAAATTCTCTCATTCTTCCTTTAGTCATGGCTGGTTGATCTCTTCTGTAGACTTTGGCAATGTGGTATCTCTTGATGCTGGCAATGTTGTTACAGGCAACAAATCTGGCAAATGGGACAGTCAAGTCGTATCTCAAAGAAGTGAGTTCCCCACCTTGATCTTCCAAGTTGTAGATTAATTTAGAATCTTCACCGTATTTACCTGTCAAGATTTCTCTCAATTCAAACACCGGAGTATCAATGGTGACACCACCGTGTTTCTTGAACAAACCAGACAAGGTGCCGAAGATGGCTTCTCTGAGAACCATATCTTTATCGGCCCAGTCTTTGGTACCCTTTGGGGTTTTCAATACAAAGTCTTGGGCTTTTCCTTTCTTAGGGGCTTTAATTTTTGGGGCAGTCATGATGAATCGTCGTATCATGGGGAGATTCCAGACTTGAAAAATTTTTTTTTTTTTTTTTTTTGGTTTTTTTTTTTCCTTGATGGAGGTTTCTAGGTGCGCACAAAATATGTATTTGTTAGTCATCCTACTTAATTATCTTCATTGATTGGAATTGATTTTGAATAGGTTAATCTCATGATCCCGTCTGTAAGAATACGTTTACCCCAAAGACGATTTAAAAAGATCGTTTGATTTTGAGCAATCTCCAATTGTGACCATGTCAAATTATAAAAAATCCTTATTCGATATGGAAGAATAGCTGCATAATAGAACTATTAAGGAAACAGAGATAAGTGAAATTAAATTGAAGAACATTGAAAAGAACAGAATTCCAATAGAACAACTTAATATATATATATTCAAATTTTGCTTCTCATTGAATTATAGGCTTCTATGTCGTAGTTAACGTATAAAATAGAAGAATCTCTAAGCATAATTAGGCCTTCAAACGGATGCATGGTTGATAAAAAAGGTTGATAATGTTTTTCGTGCACATGGGCCAAAAATGCGAAAGTTTGTTGATATGGACATTACCCTGGTGAAATACACATAGTTCAGAAAAAAAAAAAAAATAATTCCTCTTAATCCATTCCAATTGTTCATGCCCTTCTCCAGTTCTGAAAATTTTTCGAATTTCATTTTTGCTTATGTCAATACCTAATTGCAAACACCTTGAAAACGACATCTTTGTTTTCACAGCTGTCTGATCAAAACAAATGATTTTTTTGTAATTGTTTGGTTTCTAATATAAATTGATTTATGTTGTCCCCAGTGATATATGAGTTTTGCGTTGTGTGAATTTAGATGTTATACCACACTTCCTACGGTGTGTATCTACTAACTATCTCCCATTCTAGCTTTGTATTTTTATTGTATATTACTAGTAGTGTTTTATTCATACCCAATGTAGATGTTCAACTAATCTCTTACTACTACGTACCTACAAGTGTCTCGTTCTACATCTGCGTTAAATATAACAAGTTATAACATATATATTATCAAGTATAAACTAATATAACTAGAATATTGTGTCGTTAGTATGTTAGTATGTTATCTCATACACCATAGTACACATTGACTTCAAAAAAGCTTTCGAGTTACTAATTCACCATTATATGCTTCACCTGGCTGAGATCTTTTTCTCTGGTGTTCGTTGCTGATATTTTTCTTTTTTTATTTTTTTTTTTTTTTTTTTTTTTTTTTTGAACTTTTTCTTCCCTTTTAAATGTAACCTACCACAAGACCAACTATACTTGCTTTATAGAGATAAGATATACATCAAAGTGTTGCAAGATTCCAGATTACTGTATTATTATACATCCCTGATGAATCATAACTGTTCACTCCACTTCTTTTAGCACTACTTTCCTACACATCTGCTCTCTTTTAATTTTTTCTTCACATTTTTGCACGTTTTTACAACCAATTTCTATACCCCACTCATGTATACCATTCCTTTCCATATAAAGCGATATGGGTGTTTTGCGCGACGTGCACTAACATTTTTGTTAGGAGCGTGACGTAGAAATATTTGCGTGACGTGCTTGCGTGACGTGCTTTTCTAGAACACGCTACATC